>JAPQRQ010000015.1:31620354-31632535 GCA_037367365.1 Apogon talboti
AATTGGCAGCCACGCTTCCGTCAGTCTGCCCCAGGGCAGCTGTGGCTACAAATGTACTTTACCACCACCAGAGGGAGACTGTGAGAGTCAATGAATAATGGATTCATTGTACGCACTTTGAGTATGCGTTAATAGAAAAGCACTATATAAATCTAATCCATTATTATTATTATTATAGTGAAGGATTAGTGTGGTCAAACCTGCATGAGCTGAAACTTTGAGACCGTGAGTCATACCTTTTTTTCAGCCCAGACCCCAAATGTACAAAAAATACTGTTTTTAGTAACTCTTCTATAAAAAAGTTGAATAAATGCACTTTACTGGACTGTGGAAGTGCATCACCAATCACATCTAACACTGACATGGAACAGAGACAAGGAACCATCCTCATTTTCATCTTACGTCATAGACTTTAATTTTGTCTCATGTTTATTACGATCTTTTCATCCATTCAAGCATTTTTTTTTTAAGTTTTTAAAAAGATTGAACGTTAAGACTCAAAATGAATCCCTGTGTAGGCGGGGCATCAGTGAGCAGGAGGGGCAATGTGTTGTGTGACCGGGCGGGGTGACAGTAAGCCCCGCCTACTTTTTCACTTGTTTATCTTATTTCAGATCATTTTACTCTTGTCTTTTTTATTTTCTTCGTGTTATATCTAATACATTTTTGTCATCTTACATCTTTGTTGTGTTATGTCTTGGACATCTTTTATACCTTTTCATCTTTTCTGCTTTACGATGTTTTGTGTTACATTTTTTATGTCACTTTCGTCTTATCACGTCTTTTGTCATTTAAGTCTTTTATCTTTTTCTTTAACATTTTAACCTTTAACCTTTTACGTCATTTTCATGTCATTACATCTTTTTCATCTTGTTACATCATATGCGTCCTTTCTTATGTTATACATGTTGTTAATACATTTCTGGTGTATTTGACAATGTTGTCTCGCTACATATTTTACACCATTTTCATCTTTTGTTTGTTTCTTACTTTTTTTCTTGTGTCTTTTACTTTTGTCTTGTTGAGTCTTTTTCATTCTCTAGTCCAGTCTTTTAGTCTTTTTCTTTGTTTCTAGTCTTTTATCTCATCTTCCTCAAGTTTCATCTCACATCCACCTCATTTTAATCTGTCTTTGTCTATTTTTTTCATTTTATTCCGTCTGAAGCCTCTCCTCTTCACGCTTCAATCCTTTGGTGGCGTCTTTATTTATCAGTTCTTCCAGTGGACACCATCCTTGTATTTTCATTAGAGTTCATTATTTTACTCTAATAAGAACAGCTCTGACCCATTTTGTGTCCTGACCCTAAAGATGGCAGAGAACAATTCTTAGTAATCCATGTTGATTCAATTACTGCTAAAGAAATGGCTCAAGCTTTTCCACAATTCTGCTGTTTACAGCTCTTCTCCTGACTTCAGGTGTGAGACATACCTACTCCATCTTTTCCACAGGACGCGTTCAGTCAATACCATGTACCCCCTCCCCCTGGTTTTCTCATGTATCAGACCAGCGTCAGTTATTTGTTACATCTCTGCTCTTAATGGCGCTGGAGCTTCAGACGCCTCAGTCTTGGTCAGTTTTTTCACTTAAAGGGCAGCTGCTCTATCCCTCAGAGACTCATTAGTCCAGCCATGTAGTGTGTAGTGAGTGAGCAGAAGATGTGCAGCGCTTGCAAAAACCAACAACACGGAGGCCTGACATCTTGAGCAAAACCCTAACAATCATTTACATTTTTTCCTGGCTTTTGTATGCATATGAGGCGCAGAAGGCTGATTATGTTTCTCATGCATGGTCAATGTCTGTTTTGTGTATGTTAGTGTTAGACTAGAGTTTACAGGTTATAATCTAATGCACCTACAGTTCAGACCAGGGGTGTCAAACAGGGGTCAGAAAGTAAAATAATAACAGTGAAAAAATGAAAATTACATTATGGCAATATTTACATTTACAAAGTATCCTTTAAAAAATGTGACTAACATGAACAACCACAAACAACCTGGAAATTCTCAAGAAAAATACATGTCATTTGAACAATATTATGCCTCAAAAGGAACTGGCGCATTGTTGAAGATGAACCAAACAAAATCTCTAGATGTGCATCATCTACAAAGGCACAAAACATTTAGTAACAGGCATAATATTATTAAAATTGCACTTCACTTAAGAAATTTCAGGTTATTCATATTTTTTGTGAAAGGATGGTTTGTTAATGTCAACATTTTCATGTAATTTAACTTTTTTTTACACTAAAACAAAGACAGAATACGAAGTTGTCATTATTTATAGGTCATTATGATAGTATTTTACTGGTCCAACCCACTCGAGATCATATTGGTCTGTATGTGCAACCTAAACTAAAATGATTTTTACATCATTGATTGTTCATATGTTCAGTGTAATTTATGCATTTTACAAATTAATCCTATGGGCCGGATTGGAGCCTTCAGGCCGCTTTTGGTCCCTGGGACTCGTGTTTGACATCGCTGGTGTAGACTGAAGGGTTTCAGCTTCTTTCATATTTACATTAGACGATGACTGACTGATGCGAATTATCAGTACTGAAGGTGGTACCGTCAAACATGTGTTGTGCTTATGGCGTTGTGGTTAGCGCTAGATGGCAGCTAAAAGGTTTGGGGTTTGATTCCCAGTCAGACTGAAGCCTTTCCTCCATTTCCCTGCCATTAATCACAGGTACATATAGGTTAATTCTTCTGGAGTCTTCCTCTTCTGGATTCCGTCCCGAGTGCCTTCAATGACAGCTCACTGTTCCTAATGTGCTAATGCTAATGCTAGGTACTGTGTGTAATAGGATGGGTAAAATACAGCGACTAAATTTCCCTACGGGGATAATAAATGAGTTAAGCTTTAACTTATGTCACCTAACCAGTGTACGTGAGAGGACATTTGAAAATGCTGCTAACCAATTAGACAAGAGGGAATTGTGAACACCACAAGACATGATTATTAATATGAATCTGGGGCCGCTGGGACATTACTCACATGACAAAATTCTTGGCCAATACGATACTTAAACGGGTTCTACGCAGTATTGATATTCCAAACACTCAACATCATAATAATAAAACCATTAATGATGATTAATGGATATAAGTCTAAAATTAAAATAAAATAATTACAGTTCTCTATTGAACTCATAGCAGAAAAAAGAGCTAGAAGATGATGATGCCATAAAAGGAGAATCTGTCAAACAAAGATGATTTGCATGGAGACAAGGGTTATTAGAAATAATCCAGATATTTACAATAATTGCAAAATGACTATTATTAGTGTGTGTGTATGTATGATTTATAACACAGATCAGATTTTCACGTGCAATGAGCAGATACAATATATTCTGTTCAACTTGTACATTATCCACAGGCTCATCTGTAACATTCAACATGATTTAATAAAACATAGAATATTATTTATTCATGGCATGCACTTAAAGACCTGAGTCAGGAATCTGATCCAGATAAATACAGCCGGGCCTCGGTCTATGTCATCTATTCCATTACCCTGAGGTTTTTATCTACTGGTGTTGTTTTCTGTGTATGTCCTCCTCCAGTTTTCTCATGTTTTGTAGACATCCAGATATTTCAGACTAGTTCAGGTCACGACCCCATAAAGGCTTCATCTGTGTTAGAGAAACGCATTTTTAAAACAAGTATTTCAGACGATTCTATTCTAGTCCTGGCCCAAAATAAAACCTGGACTCCTCATATAATAAACTAATAACTGTCTTAAGTCTTAAAAGAACAAACACACTTTTGGATTACTTCATGCCAGAGTGACAGACCATCTTCTCCTTTTTTTCCTTCCACAGCGTCCAATCCATGCCTGCGAATGTCCTGTGATTTCATGTGCCTGCTGAACCCGACCGGCGCCAGATGTACCTGCCCCGAGGGGAAGGTTCTGGTCAACGGCACCTGCACCGACGTCAACATCTCAGGTATGAATCCAGATCATACAGGGGTGTCAAACTCAGGTGTCACATACAGTCCAATTTGACCTCAAGTGGGCGGGACCAAATAATAATATAATAACATATAAATAAAGTCACATTACCCGTATAGTTCAGTCTGTGGTCCACATGTGTCTCAGTAAACATGGCGGTCTTTTCCGAAGGTGAACTGTGCCGCCCGCCCTGTGAGAATGGAGGTCGCTGCTTAGCCAATGAGAAAGGAGACTGGAGGTGCTACTGCTGGCCCGACTTTTCAGGAGAACGCTGCGAGGTGAACCACTGTACGGATTACTGCCTGAACGGAGGCACCTGCATGGGTTCGCTGCTGGGTGAGTCCGCCTTAACAGTCCACCTTAACACACATACCTGATAGTTTACATTATTCAGTGTTTCAGGTCAGGTTTTGGTTTACGTTTATTCAGTACAATGGTCATTATATTTGGATTTTAAAGAACTGAACACCACCTGAAGACTTAAGACAAACCTTCCTCTGTTTGTTAGTAGAGTTTTTAGTCACAGGCTGATAGGACATGAACTACTGTGAAGGTGCTGTGTCTGGCGTCGTCATTTGCACGGTTGTCATTGTCATCTTCATTAGCAATTTCTTCAAACATCGTCTCCAACGAATTTACTGGTTGGATTCATTTAGATTTTTTAAATCGAGTCAAGCAAAGAACGCATCTGTCTGAACATACGGGTCTGCTTTTGTTTCATTTCATTTTTGCTAAATATAGCCAGTGGAATTATTATATTATTATTATTATTATTATTATGTATTAATTATATTTTGCTGCTTATTTCAGTCTTAGTTTTCATTAACCATTAGAGCCGTCCCATGGTTTTCTGTAAATACCTTCTTGACTTGTCCCTATACTGGTATTTATTCATCATCTGTTTAGATCACCAGTAGGATCAGTAACTTTAACAACCGAGTGTGTCCAGTTGATGATTCAAGTGCAGGCTCTTAGTGGCACCTAAGGCAAATAATGTCAAATCAATGTGAAGAGCATCAGTAGTAGTAAAAGACTTTTCTCACATCTAATGGTTGAAGATGATCCACAGTGGACTTCAGTTTGTCAGCTGTCTCTTATTCATTTATTATCCGTTGTCACTCTTAGAATAGAAGAAAACAGAATAGAATGGAACTGAATAGAATAGAATAGAATAGAATAGAATAGAATAGAATAGAATAGAATAGAATAGAATAGAATAGAATAGGTTTTATTGTCATTACACAGGCTGTGCAACATAATTGCAGGTGGTCACTGCCAGCGACAGCGCACTATACAAGTACAACACAATAAAATACAGACATATGTTAAAAAATATAAAATCTAGCTACACATACAGTTATTACAGTAATAATACTCATCTACACTAATGTGAGATTATAGATTCTTTATTGGAAAATGTAACATTTGCTCATGCAAGTCTTCACAAACATAGATAATGATGCGGAAATGAATGAACACATTTTAACCCAAATATCAGATTTTCTTCCTAAACCGCCGCCGCAGCACCCACACCTTCCAAAAATCTCGGGGAAACCCTGCATGTGTCATAATCCTTCCTCCTGGGCTCTTGCGCCGACCGACTTTGCTGAGACAAGTGGGTGGGAGCCACATTTGTCTTCCTTTAGAGTCCGCACCGTCTTCACTTTAACCGTAACATCTGCCAGTTGAGCGGTTTTGGACGCCGATGCTCCTTCTGTCCAACAAGCCTGGAACACCTGCGTCAACCGTCTCTCCACTCAAGGTCTCCTTTCATGCCTTGGTGATTTCTGGTCAGATCGACACCACGGTTCACACAAAGTATGAATATGCGGAGATGTCAGCGGGGAAATTGAACCAGGATGTACTACGCTATTAAAAATGCTGTCTTCGATTTACAAGCCTCTACATCATGCTGCCATCATTGAAATTATGCAAAACATCTCCATTTCAATTAGATCTAAAAATAAAACTCATCAATGCATTTGCTCCAATACAGGCATGAATGAAATAAAAAAGCCAATACAGCCAAAGCCTTCGTCCAAGACTCTACGCTCATAAACACGTTCAACGTTACTATTGTTTTTAAGAGAAAATATACATTCAGATTATAATAAATGAGTGAATATTGTGCACAAAATGTATCCATGATGTATAAAAAAACACAATAAGGGGAAACTGTGTTCTAATTGTAAATCAGTTTTCATATTTTACTTCTGACAAAAGTATCACACACATTTCACATCCTTTTACTGTCAGTGTAAATCCATATTTAATAAACTCAAGGTCATACTAGTGCAACATCTATTTAGCTATTTTTTTTTCCACATAATTTTTGTCTCGTTTCATCTTTTACAAATATCAATAAAACCACAAATAATGAAGTAGATGTCTCTGTTACCGTGGTAACCGCCCGCCACTGCAGACTTTGACAACATCTGTCCAACATCAGACTCCGTTTTAAGAATTAAAAGCTTTTGTTGTTGTTGTTGTTTTTAACCAAATACTTCACATCCACGGTGGAATGAGTTCATGACCCACTTTTAAGAAATCTGGATTTAAAGAACACACTTCAACAAACTTTCAACAAAGACTTTTAAACCAACTTTCATCATGTAACTTGTTGCTGCTGCTGAATTTCACCAACATAATCACAGAATAAAATCTCTACGTTTGCTGAGTGTCCATGGCCGGGATACCTGATACAAAGATTGAAAAAGTAGTTGAACATCCACTACCGTCTGCTGTCACTACTGTCCAGACTATGCATCCTTAAAGGACTCCATTCCGTGTATCATAAGTGAATATTAAAGTTAGGTACCATTCTCAAATGCAGGGTTTTCCCCAAACCTTATGAGGCATTATGAAGATAAACTTAACATTAGATGAGATGTTCTTTTATTAGTCCCACATTGAACACTGGGCAAAAACAATGTAACTCACACGAAACAGTACATATATATATATATGGGGTTTTTTTGGTTTTTTTTTAATTCGACCTTTATTTAACCAATTAGAGTTCCATTGAGATCGAGATCTCTTTTACAAGGGCGACCTGGCCAAGAGGTCAGAGGTCAGCAGCGTATGCAATTAAAGAAAACAGATTTTTACAGACAGGTAATAATGATAAATTAAAACAGACAGTAATATAGGATTAACAGAAAAGTTAGACAGTTTTTTAAAGTACAGTTTTAAAAATATCCTTGTTCGCTGTTCACAGCTACTCGCAGTCAGTTATGGTGTCAAAAACAGTTGGTTATACAAGTAACAGTTTCAAACTCAGTGACAGTCATTAAAAGACAAATAAAATGGATTAAGAATACCTAGTGACAGAGAGTAGACGACCATTTAGACATGTGCGTGGCCATCTTGGATTGCGTCGTGAGAAAGTTTGGAGAGGTACAAAGGTGACTGACGATATGCAGTCACCGGCCATTTTATTAGGTACACCATCTCAACCACAAATATCTAATATGATGTTCACATGATATGAACTCAATCCATTCAAGTATTAGAGTAAAGAACTGTCCACAAATGGGTTGGGTTGGATTGGATTGAATTGGATTGGATTGGATTGGACTGGACTAGGCCATAAGGGGTCGTACAAGGTACACCTATTTATACTGTGTGCGCATAAAATATACGTACACAAATGTGTAAAGTATATACACAATGGTTGCCAAAATTATTAGAACACACACTATGGTTTGTGCAAGCATTTGATACTGTTTTTGTAACTTTTTCTATCATGTAGAAAGATATTTGGTAAAACAAAGGTTATGTAGACAAAATTTATTTAAAAAAAAAAAAAAAGCAAGTGAAAAGTGTGTGTTAGTATGAAATCACAGTCACTACATTGGCCACTATAATCATAAAATGACTTTTTCACTAAATCCTGCAGAATCCTATTCAAGTGCTGAGATTTACTGAAGCGGCGTTTACTGAATGACATCCTGTAAATAAACTAAAAACTGAACAGCATGTTATTCTGTCATTTCTGGAATAAATTGACGTCTTATTTTAAAAAGAAGCGAGGATAATGACTGCTGCAACGTGGCGTCTGTTTGTTGAGATAACCGATGGATCCAGCTGTGTGATCACTACAGTCCAACCCAACACCAAACTAGAGAAAACACGGCTCCTCCTGTTGACATTTTACATTCCTAAACCTCTTTTTTTCTTGCCAGTTATGTATAAGAAAGTGGTTTTTCATAAGCCACATATATTTTGAGCTGCGTCTTCCAGGACCGGAACACTGATCTAAATGATGGACTGAAGACGAGCAAGAAAGACATTCCAGTGGAATGGGTCTGTTCCAGTCCCAGCTGTGGTGATTAAAGGCAGCTACACACAACCTCACAATCAATTAGAGACTGGAAATTTTCCAGTTTTATCTATAAAATCACAAGGTGTCATTGGATTCCTGCTCTCTGTGTCCATTCGACTGGTTTATCTGCGCTTTAATGGAACTCTTGGCAGCGACCATCCGACGTTTCAGCCGCAGATACTCCAGTTTGCTCGTTTTGCTCATTAGTGGACAGAAAAAATATGTAAAGGTAAACACATTCCTGAGAGGAGAACTTCTTAATTATCCTAACATTTTAATGGTTTGTGGCAGTGGCAAGAGCACAGAACTGTAACTGACTTAGTAAATGATTTGTTGGCACTTTATATGTGGAGTGATTTAACCCTTTAACAACTGCAGTCTCTCCGGCGCTGCATTTTACACATTACACATTTCAAATGACTGTAACTCCTGAACCATTTACACTATCCACAAAATTCAAACGGCATCGGAAAGCTGAGATCCTGGGCTTTCCGTCACTATCAAACACTTTATGGCAGCAGTGGGAGTCTATTACAAGTAGAGAGGAACCTTTTCAGAGACTTCCACACAGGCTAAAAAATGCCTGGAAAGAACCAAAACATATGAAGCCATTATATGGATACTGAGTGTTCCAGACCCAAAAGTATGTTTGAGCAGATGGAAAATAGTTGAATGTTAATTTCTGCAATCTCAAAACGTTTAGTTATGGACATTTACACTTGTTTCTGATAATAAATATGCTAAAAACTTCAAGTTCGTTTTTTTCTTTCTTACTAAAACACAGTTTTAAGCATTTATTATTTACAATAATGATAATTAATGGCCAAATATTGAAACTTAAGTTCTTTCTGAAAAGAAAGCTGCAAAAGACTTGGCAAAAAAGACATTTTCTTACACTTTTATTGCAAAGAAAACATGAAGACATCTAGGCAGCCTGTTATAATGGCAGTCTTAAAAGGGTTAATATAATGTTCATTGCGGTAAAAATACAAAGTGCTGCAATATTTAGTGTTTTTGTATTTCCCCAATTGTACTGTATGTAATTTCAAGGAAACATTTACCATTATAAAACTTAGCTAAAGTTATCTAAGACAAATTCATATAAAATAAGATCAGGTAAGAGGGTCCTTTACTAGCCCTGCACTGAGAAAATACAGTCTTACAGCAGCAAAGAGCAAATAAAATCATTAGAAAAAAATTTTAAATGGTAAAACTGTAAACATTGATGAAAAAATATCATGAATAGAAGATATACTCACACCGGCCACTTTATTAGGTACATATACTTGACTGTAAATATCTAATAGGTCAATCACATGACAGGGATTCAGGCATGGAAACATGGGCAAGATGATCTGCTAATGTTCAAACCAAGCATCAGAATGGGGAGGAAAGGTGATTTAAGTGACTTTGAATGTGCCAGATGGCTGGTCTGAGGAGTTCATTAACTGCTGATCTTCTGGGATTTTCACTTGCAACCACCTGCAGGGTTTACACAGAACGATCCGAAATAGAGAACACATCCAGTGAGCAGCAGTTGTCCGGGCCACAAGCTGATGGAAAGGCAGCAGTGACTCCAATAAACACCGAGGTTTGCACAAAAGCATTTCTGAATGCACAACATGTTGAGCCTTGAAACCGATGGGCTACAGCAGCAGAAGCCATTTGAGTCAGGAATGAACCGGAACCTGAGGCTACAGTTCTTATGGGCTCACCAGAACTGGACCACAGAAAGTTGGAAATGCATTACCTGGTCTGATAACATACAACAATCAGATGATGGAGTCAGAATCTGCCATAAACAATATAAAAGCATGGGTCCATCCTGCCTTTTGTTGATGATTCAGGCTGCTGATGGTGTAATGTTCTATGGGGCTGTATTTTCTTTGTGTACTTTGGGCCCTTTAGTCCTGACTGAGCAGTGTTTCAACTCCACATCACACCTGGATATTGTTCCTGACCGTGTCCATCACTTTATGACCACAACGTAGCATCGTTTCATAGATCCTTTTGGATCATCTCCAACCAGTCAAATGACCTCCTCACTCACCAAATCTCAGTTCAATATTCCAACTTTGGGATGTGCTGGAATGGAAGATTTGCATCCTGGATGTGCAGCCGACAAATCTACAACAACTGAGTGATGCTAACATGTCAATAAGAGCCCAAACTGGTGAGCAATGTTTCCAGCACCGTCATAGATCTGTGATGTGAAGAACGAAGACAGCTCTGAAGGTAAAAAGGACTCTAACCTGTTACTAGTATGGTGTATCTAATAAAGTGGCCAATGAGAGCATCCAGCTTAGACAGACCAGAAGTGTAAATAAATTATAGATAGAAGAAAGCTGTTGCACTTAGGAATATATTGTAAACAACAAGTAAAAACAATTGCACATGGGAACAGAATGGTTTACTATTATTGCACAGGAGAGTTTGTTGGGGAAAGCTTCAAAAATAACTCAACTTGTTATTTTTCTTCACATATACAAAGCAAAAAAAAGTTGTAAGAAGATGGTGAATTCTCTACTTTTATGAAAGATGTCAGATTTTCTTGTTCAAGAATGCCTTGACTCTTCAAAAATACACTTCAGTCCTCCACAAACCTTGCAGATTTGTGATAGAAGTACCCATTTTCATCCTCACCACTTTCATTTACTTCACATGTAACACGTAAATGAGTGCACCACACTCATCAGCACATGTTCTGCAGGAAAACCTATTATTGAAATCACAGTTATGCTGTTTGCCTGCTGGCATTTGACAACAAAATATCACACCTAATTCACTGAGCACAATCTGAAATGGCTGCTGTAGGAAAAAAAGCACACCACAACCCTCATATTTTTTGTCATGTAAAAGAACTTGTAAAAAGTATTTAACCCTCAAAGACCTAAACAGCTGTAGGGACCACAAGCATCTGTTTAATAACGGTTGATCCACTAATCCTATCGATCCATGTCAATAATTGGTGTAAAATACAGTTTGTCATCTTGTCATGGTCATCAGATATGACCCATTTGGACGTTCAGAGGCTCTGTAGTTACCATGGAAACACCGTCATCTTCCACAACATTGATTCACCACTAAAATATTTAATTTGATGAATGTCAGTGGTTGTAGATGTTTGATTTTACCTCAGTTAATGATATACTTTGTCTCAAAAATCTACTTTTAGTTCATTTTCCTTTATAATAACCTTAGAATTTACTCTGAGCTTTTATGAACATGTACATGGGCGCTAAGTTTAATACAAGAAAACACTTATTTTGTCTTAAAAATGCAAGGGATGAAATAATAAATAGTGAGAGTTGTTGAGAAAGAATCACTTGGAAATCACCACAAAAATAGTTGTAAGTTTTTAAGGGTTAAACTTGCTTTTTTGTGTGACCCGTATAAGAAGAATCACACCCATTTTTAACCATTTTACATAATCAATCATCATCTGTTCTAGTTGTTCCTTCAGTGTGAAATACAAGTCAAAGTACATTTTAATATTGTGGAGTTTTAGGTGTGTTGGAGTAATCAGTATAGTACTTGAAGTGAAAGAGCAAAAGATAAAACCCAATTAAAACCCGACGTGGGTCGATGTGTGCTTGAAACTGCAGCAGCCACAGAGTTTACATAAAATTGACTGGAGGAAAGAGGATTTGTCTCTTGGATGTTTCAAACTCACATTATTCCAGCCACACAGTTGTGGAGTGTGAAAATTACCAAGAGGTGGAGGTTGACCTACATGGTGAGACCTGTATCCATGGCAGCTTACAGTAGTTGCTTACTATGCAATCACCACCAGCGCCTGGGCAGAAACAATTGTTGCTTCGTCTAAAATCTGCCTTTGTGTTTCTGCCTGTCCATCAGAAATGTCCTCCTTGGGTGTTGGACACCTTCTAAAAGGAAATGAG
>JAPQRQ010000015.1:31632635-31646555 GCA_037367365.1 Apogon talboti
TACAGACCACCGACGCCTCCGCGATGTACTGAGACCGCGATTGCTGAGACCGCGAAGTGTGAGGGTTCACTGTATTTCAGTTTTGTCCGTTATTCTTAACAATAGAATATCATCCTACAGTTACACAGCTGATTACAATGTAGATTCCTATGTACATACATTTCATGTGTTTTATCATGTCAAAATATGGAAGCATCTGGTATGAAGCTGGTAGTGTTCTCCTTCCTTATGTCAAAAACATTTAGATGGGTACCAGTGCATTATACACAGCTTGGCCAGAAAAACATTCCCACCTTTAACAAAGTAAATAGTTCAGTTCTTTCCATTGAATACTTACAGAAATTATTAATATGTTTCAGTGGCAACAACTTCTTTAACCTTTAACTGATGCAGTGAGGAGCTCCTCATTTCTTAAACAACCATCAGTTTGTAGAAACATAAAGACTGTGTTTGAATGGAAAAGGTCAGGTGGTCTGATGAGTCCAGAATAACCCTGTTCCAGAGGTGGGTGAAGTGATTACCCATCCAACATTAGTGGAGTTGTTCTTCGCTGATGACACCTTCATATTCCAAAATGATAACACCAGGATTCATCAGGCTCAGACTGTGGTAGAGTGGTTCAGGAGCATGAAGCATCATTTACACATGGATTGGACATCAGAGTCCAGACCTGAACCACATTGAGGATCACTACACAATGGTTTGAAATAAATGTATCTAGGACACAAAAGTAAATGACTTTGGCCAGGCAGTGGATTTATATACTATACTGTCCTCTTCATCACAAATGTCGGCTTTTCTTTTCGTAAAATGCACATATCGCAGTACAATAAAGCAATATCTGAGGGTAAAATTAGCAAATTAAAAATTACCTGTGCAAATTTAATGGATTTATTGAATAGAGAAGTGGAGGTCACAGAAGACCAGATGAGGAATCACTTTAAGGAGGTCTTCACAGAACCACTCCTGATGCTCAGATGTTCACCATCTCAGTTGGATTAATAAGATGCACATGAATTTAAGGTGAAATTCAGGTACGGTCTGTGTTTCCTAATAGTTTTGAGTCCTTGGAGATTTAAATAAGTTTTATGGATTCTGCTGAAGGATGTTTTTAGTCCAGTGTGGACATCTAAAGCTGTAAAACATTACCAGGGCAAATTATTCCTGTAGAATTAAAAAAAAGCGATCAGGTTCATCTTATGAACTTTCCCTCCTACAAGCCTCTCCAAACGTCCGATTCCAAGCGACGCCCCCTTTGCGAGGCCAGATAAAACCCTCTTACACCCTGTTAGACCAGGTGTTTGCAGTAACCATATTAATTACGGCAATATGAGCGTCAGATTTCCAATTTCCTCAAAGTGTCCGCTTTCATGGCCTCTAACGAGTATGTCCATGTCCTCCTCTTCTGGCGGACCCCCTCTGAATTAACGCCAGGTTTCAGGTTGCCGTCGGTGGCTGTTCCGAGATGATGAAGGTGTGAGATGGTGGGCGAGATTATGTCAATGTAAAACGAATGATCGTATATGTGGTCTTTGTGGGATTTAATTGGACGACAGCCTCATCAGACCATTTGATAGGCTTATGAACCACAAATGACTCTCATTAGGGAATAAGACTGCTTGTAAACATTATTTTCCTGTGTGTCATGAAGTGTTTACACGTAAGTCATGTTTTCAGTGTAACTGATCTGACTCTTTGCGGGCAGCTGACTGTTGTGGGTGGTACTTTTTAGGACCGCCTCCCCTTCACCTGAGGTCGTTTGGACATTTGATTAGGATGCTTTGTGGATTCCTTGCTGTGGCTAATATTCCAGACATGTCTGACAGGGAATCTGTTCTGGCTGTGTTGTATGCATAACACAGTGGGCCTGGGAGTGTGGAGGATCCCCTAGGTGGACATGGAGGATAGAAGGGGCACCTTTGGTACTCTGTCAGGTAAATGTCTGCAGTAACCTTGACCCAAACATGGACATGTGTCGGAAGATGATGGATGGAAAGCGTGGATCATTTTTGACTTTATACTCCAAAAAGTATCGGCTATCACAGAGACCGGGCTTGGTGATTTCATTACACGGTGACTGACAGACTGACAGCCAATTATGCACCCACGGTAACCAGGGTGGGCGGGGTTAGACACTGGTGATACAAGGCAATTCAAAGCAGCATTTCTTGTGTTATTTTTTGTCTTTTTTGCGTTCAGTGTAGATGAGCCCTCATGTTTATGTTGCAGCAGTGGTCCAGTGCTGATTTCTTGTTCCACATGTTTGTGCACTTTTTAACCTTTTACTGAAGTCTACCGTTTATTTCTATTTATTACAGTTTGACATTTTATCTCCAGTTTGATGCTGCTGTTTCTTTTTTAAATAAGTCTTTGTTTACTTTTCAACCTTTTACTGAAGTCTTCCATTTGTTTCTAGTGATTACAGTTAGACGTTTTCTTTGTCGTCGTATCTTAACTTTATTTTTTATTTATTTTTATCTGGGTCAAAATCAGTGAGCCTTTATGAGTACTTGCCCTTACGGATTTGTCTTGTCCTCAGTGTCTGCGTTTGGTTTAACGTTGTATAATGGTGATTTCCTCTCCTGTTACTGCAGAACAAATCTACCCATGGGTACAAGTAAAGTGACCTTGACCTTAACATTCAGCCTAATTTGATCTCATTCTATTCTATTCTATTCTGTTCTAAGTATAAATGATTTTGTTGTGTAGCACTTGACTCCTACCAGTTCCTTGACAGACACTCTTTAGTTCACAGTATGGAGGATAGAAGGGGCACCTTTTGTTATATATGTATATTTTGTGTTATTTATTTATTATTCCTTCTATTATATTCGGTGACTGTTTGTTCATTCCTTCATTCAGAGCTGTTATTCCTCTTATTTCAAGGTAACGCTCTACTTCTTACACAGAAAAACAACCTTTTTCTGTTATATTTACAGTGTCTTGTTATTGCAGTGTTATCTTGTCTTCTACATGATAATAATATAGCCTTTATTTTTCACGGCTGTTCCATACATTTCATACATACCTGTTACTCAGAAGTACCTGCTGTTAATACCAGGCTATTACCGTGGTAAGTGTACAGTAGCAGCTAACCCTCAGAGACCGAAACAGCTGCCGGAAACCAAACGCATCCTACCAGTAAACAGCTAAACACCTACACAGTTACTTGCAGCTGCACGTTACTAACTACTCTTACCTTCTTGGTTGATCATGCAGGTTGCCATGGAGCTGAATTTACTTTCACATATTCATATATATATTTAACATAGTATTTGATGCAAACCCAAGTTTTGTGCAAAGCAGACACCCTCAGTCTTGGTCTGTTCTATTTCTTCGTTTACTGGTGAATGAACAGACAAATACCCTCACGCTGTTGGCTCGGACTTGAAATAAATATGAAGTGCAGTAGCATAGGTTGTGATTTGTGTGTTATCCAACCATTTTGTTTCATGTGAAGCACCTTGATCAGGCATCGAAGTCTTTATTTGCCTCCAGGCTTTGCTTTGTACTTCCTCAGCATAGAAATCTAGTACATAGTCTGTTATCATATGTTAACACTGATGAATTATGTTAATGTTACCGTTAAGTTTAATTGAAGCAGATAATTGTTTGTTTTGCAGTTCAGTATACTGAATGTGGAGGTGTTTGTATCCTATAAAGTGTATGCATTGTTGGTTTTCAGCTTGTAAAGACCTAAACAGCTGCCAGCAACCAAAGGAATCTACTGATGCAATATTGAACTGTTGAACCACTAATCCTATCAATCCATGTCAATAATTGGTGTAAACAGTTATTTATCTTTTCATGGTCATCAGATATGACTCATTTGGACGTTCAGAGGCTCCATAGTTACCGTGGAAACACCGCCATCTTCTCCAACATTGATTCACCAGTAAAACCCATGGAGTTGGATCAATGACAGTGGATGGACACACTGGGTTTATGTTCAGTTAATGACAGATTTTCTTTCTAGAAGCCAGTTTGCTTCATTTTTCTCTTTTCTGATATAATACCTTTGAATTTATTCTGAGCTTTGACAGGATCAGTGAATTAAATGTAGGAAAATACCTGTTTTTCACTGAAAATTGCACAGATAATATATAATGAAAAGGAAAGGTTCATTGTCGAGGGAAAAAATATCATTTGAAAGTGAGCACAGAAGTAGTTGCAGGTCTTTAAGGGTTAAACCTGTTTTTTGTACACCATAAATAAGAAAAAAAATGCATACCTTTTTAATCATGTTAATTCTCCAGCTTTTCTTTGAATGTGAAATGTTGTAGATGCTTCTTTGTACATTTAATGATATATTTTGCCGAAAAAGTCTCTTCATTTTGCTCCTGTTTTGGTATAATAACCTTTGATATAAAGTGGAGCATTAATGAACATCTATATAATCAGTTCATTAGATATAGGAAAAGACCCAATTTTTGCTGAAAAGTACAAAATTGAGAGGATGATATTCTAATAAATGGTGGTATCTCTTAGTAAAGATTAAATGAAATTTTAAAAAAAAATCATTTGGAAGCTGCCACTAAAATACCTCCACGTCCTTACGTGTTAATATTGTCTTTTCTTTTCACCAGGTAAGCCGACCTGCCGTTGTCCTGTCGGTTTCTCGGGGCCTTTCTGTGAGAAGAGGATCTGTGACAACTACTGCTTAAACGGAGGGACATGCGACGTCACTCAGGGGAACCAGCCAGTGTGTCGATGTATGGCAGAATATACCGGAGATCGCTGTCTTTACCGTGAGTCCTGCAGATGGATGGATGGAGGGATGGATGGATGGAGGGATGGATGGATGGATAATGAATAGATGGATGGACAGACGGACGGATGGATGATGAATGGATGGATGGATGGATGGATGGATGAAAGATGGTTTTGTGTTTCAGGTACATGGGCCAGACAGATAATGAATGGATGGATAGATAGATTCTTTATTGTCATTGCACATGATTATACAATGAAATTCTGTTTGACAGCGAACCCTGTCACAGCAGATAAAAATATAAATACAAAGTAGACTTAAAGTATAAAAAATAAATATTATAAATAAGTTAAAATAGGAATATACGAAAAATATGGAAATGCGCCGCGAACAGGACAGAATATCTACTATATATATAGCTACTACTACTCTATCTATAGTTACTCGACACCTGTAAAAATAACTTACAATTATTACCTATAAAACTTCACCTCAATTGAAGTACACAACACACACATGCCATACACAACCACCTGTAGTTGACATAAGCCTGAGAAGTGCTGCTCCATGACCAGTTCCAAAAACACCGCAGACTGATGTGCGTTCAGTTATGCTGTCTTAAATCTATTAGACTAGGCATTTCATTTCAAGTTTGCAAACAAAAACCATGGAGTGTGGAACAAAAACAACCCCTAGAAGTGTTTTCTTTCAGCAAACACCACATTTAGCTCTATTTGCAGATAAAGAAAATCAAAATACCACCGTCAAACAACCTTTGGGTGTTTCTGCGCTCAAGTGATAATGTATTTTCCTTTGCAATGCTTTTCATAATGGGTTGTGGGAAAACAATTTATGCCGCACGTCATTAGTTTTTTCTCACTGTTGCTTGCCCAAGGGGCAAAATGTTTTTTATCTGTGGCTAAGATGTCATTTGATGTGGATAATTAAGTCCCATTAAGGCCCTGTGCGGTTCCAATCAGACCGGCCTAAACTATGTTCTGGGTTTCTCATTACACTGTGTCCCCTCTCTCTTTATCTCTCCAAATGTGGAAAAGACATCTGTCATCACTACTGCGTCAACTCCAAGGCCTGTACGTTATCCAGCAGCGGCTACGTGGAGTGTGTGTGCCCTGCCAGGTTTGAGGGAAACAAGTGCGAGTTGGACAAGTGTCTCCGATGCCACGGAGCTCCCTGCCTCATTAACGAGGACACGGGAGATGTGGTTTGCAAGTGAGTGGCCGCTATCTGCCGGCTATTACCGTCCCTCATCCTCCAAGTCCTAATGCTACAGCTTTATAGTCTCCTTCATCACCGGAAACCCACCAGTCTGGAGCTAAAACATGTAAAAACCATGTAGCGTGCAGTCATTTCTGTTTAGCTTAGGTGAACCTCTTCTTTAGATCGATTCATGCATATGTTTGACAAAACCACCACCGAGTCATTTCTTCTGCTGCTTGTAAAAGTATAGCTCTCTGCTTGTCGCTAGCATCCATTATTTCTTCACCCTCCAGTTGCACAAATGGCAGAATAGCGCCAAGCTGTC
The DNA here is from genome assembly GCA_037367365.1 of Apogon talboti. Lineage (NCBI taxonomy): Eukaryota > Metazoa > Chordata > Actinopteri > Kurtiformes > Apogonidae > Apogon > Apogon talboti. The sequence goes on from JAPQRQ010000015.1 coordinate 31,638,890, forward strand.
AGCTATGTGACGGATATTGCTACAATGGAGGCACCTGTCACCTGGACCCCGACACCAACCTGCCTTTCTGTCAGTAAGTCACTGCTTAATGGGTGAAGGAAAGCAGGGAGGGGGGAGGGAAAAAAATGAATGTTCTCCACTATTATTCACATTCTTACTGTTTCCATTCAAATGCTGGCTCTGTGCCCCAGAAAGCCTGGCCTTAGAAGCTGCAGTGAAATCATCACGGGGTACCATTATCCTGCATGGAGAACAGTACAAGATAGATGTCTTCCTCAGGAAAGAAATCCTTGAGTTGAGAGAAGGCTTGATGTGACTGTGTGAAGGCCACGGCGCAGTGGGGGGCTGAGTGCTGCTACACCATCTTATGCTGTGTGACACCTCACTGTGGCTTAAGGTTTTTAGGCAGATAAAAAAACGGGTCTCAAACCCCTTCAAAGCTTGCCATTTTGAGCATATCACACTGTTCCTCCTTGCAGTTAAGACCCGATGTCAGGCCTATCTGACACTCTTCAGTAGTAGGTTTTAGAAGTTTGCTCCCTAAAAAAAGAAGCTGAGGTATGTGTCACCGGTTAACACGCTATGAAACTCAACGGCAGAACTTGTAACAGACAAAAGCTTGACTGGCAGACATGAGGATATTATTGTGAGAGACGGCTCAAAGCCAAGACATAGATTAATACCATTTCAGCTATAATCACATGCAGCGCCGTTAAAAATCTCCCCACAGAGGAAATTGGAAATCCATTTCTAAAGCCAACTCTATTTTTTTTCTAAAACCGGCCATTGTCCACTGTAGTTAAATTGAAACCCGCAGTCATCACTCACAAATTCCAGGGGGATAGAATCAATTTCTATGCAAATGATCCCATCGTATTCGATGAGGTTAACAGATCCTGATAATGTGGTTTATTATTTGCTGCAAAGAACAGAGATTATGTGAGATGATGGATATGTCTGTGTCAAGAAATCATACTGTTTGACCTTAATACTCCCACTAAATGTATATTTCATCAGGCCTTCCCAAAGCCAAAACCTTGCAGGGCAGAGGTGTTCCAATTGTAATGATAATTCTTGCATTAAACACCAAGAAGGTTGGCGATATATCCAAATGGTACTGCTTTAGAGACCTCTAAGGTAAACATCCAATCCTTCGCCTCAATTCACTGAGAATTATTGATATTAAAGCGCAGCAATAATAGAGAAAATCTCCATTTCTTGTGCCAGTTAGTCGTCAATGCACACGGCATTTTGACTACAAACATTCTAGTGTTCCCAGTATGCACTTGATACTCTGATACAGACGCTGATTTTTACTATTATTCTTTCCTTAAGTATAACTTTAACAGTCTGTTTGTGCATCTTTTGAGTCTTATTTTGACACGTACGTCCTGTATCCTTCCCTTAAACAACAGCAGATTCATTTACTCTAATCTTCTGTATTCAGAGGCTACGAACACCACCATTCCTCCACAAAACCAACTTACAGCAGTAATTGTAGACGACTTTGTGTTTGACATTTACTTTCATTGTTAGGCTTTCTTTCCCTTTTCTTCATGACTGATTCCACAGGGATGAATACGTTCAATGTCAGTTTTCAGCTTTGGTTGTCAGAATACAAAGCAATTATGTGAACTTTTGTTTAATGTGGGTTTTTTTGTTGTTTTTTTTCTTTATTTCATCGGTGATTTTGATTGTGTTAATGTGTCACTTTGAGAAAAGAGCGTTGACAAGCTGTCAACGAGGCACTGATTGATGGAAAGTTTATTTGACAGTTAGTCAAACTAGTATTCACAACAGTTCTTACAACATCTTTAGTTTAAAACAATCACTTGACAATGAATCTTTGGTGTAAGTTTTCCCTTCCAATTGTGTATTTATCTAAAAGGTGAGGCTGTTGTTCAGCTGTTCTTTTTGCAGATGTTTGCCTTAAATGGTGAGCAGTCGAAATGCTCTGTAGATGTCTTATTTTATTATTTATTTATGTTTTATTTCAAGCTGCTGAAAAGGGGTTAACGTGTCAGAGTCCACTCACCAGGCAGACTAAAGGTTAAACAGTATACCTTACATTCCCAACGCAATGTTTTGCAGCTGCACGTCAGGGTTCAAGAACCAACGTTGTGATGAGCTGGCCAACCCCTGCGATTACTTCTGTCAGAATGAGGGGATGTGCACATTAACAGCTCTTAACAAACCACGCTGCAAGTAGGTCCCTCTCACCTCTCCAGCTGTATTCAGAGCCCACTCACCCCCTCCTGTCCACACGCCCACCACGACTCCATCGGCTCCATTCCAGCCTCAACCTCTTCCACGGGCTCTTTGTCACAGCGCGGCCTTGGAGCAGCTTATCATGTAATAAGTGCTGAATGAAACGACACCAAAGGTTCAACATAGGTCTGTTCAGTCATCAGACACATGTGGCATCACATCCACCAGGTATTAATGTTACACTAGAGCCTTCGCTTCAGTTCTTTACGTCATTTACGTCACACACTTAGAATAGTCAAGTTTCCCTCAATATAATTTTATGCACATTTAATAGTATCCCTCTGGAAATGGTTGAATAAAATCAAAACTTATACATGCTTGAGGTGGATTTGAGAGGTTTTATGGGCATCTAATTGCATAAATTAAAATAATATTCATTATTATGTTTTAATCACTGTATAATCACATGAAAATAAGAATCATCATGTTTTCATTAGTTAAGAATGAGTCGATTATATCTACAGTTTCACTTTCTCTCTTTTTACTTTTCATATCACATTTAGAAATAAAGTACATTATTGGCAGGTGTTCTCTTTGGTTGGGGACCAGAACTTTCAACCGAAAAGCTGCAGCTGTAGGGGGCAGAGCCAAAACTGCCAAAGGGTCCGATCCGGCCCAAGGGATGAATTTACAAAAATGACACTGAAGATAGTAACAGTCAAGGGTGTCAAACTTATTTTAGCTCCAGACTCTAAAGTTTTACCAATGTTCTGCCTGTTAGTCAGGGCATAATATTGTTAAAATTGCACTTGTTTTCATTAGAAATGTCAGCTTTTTCAGGTCATTCACATTTTTTGTGAAAGGCTAGTTTATAAAGGTAAACATTTTCTTAATTTAACTTTAATGTCTTGGACTAAAACAGAAACAAATAGGACATAGGAGATTTCTTTTTTTCTTTATATTAAATTTTTCACTCGTTTGTTGTTTTTCTACCTGTCCTTTCTCTGCCCTTGCTCGTTATATGTCGTCCGTGTTAACTATGAAATTTCCACATGGTGAGAAAAATGAAGTCTTATTTTATAGGCTATTATTCTATCATATTATTGGTCTGACCCACTTGACATCATTTTGGGCTGAATGTGGTCCCTGAACTACATAAGTTTGACACCCCTGGTCTAGACATTATAACACATTGAACCTTTAATGGCAGTTGGCGACAAGCAAAAATGTAGTTTAATTCAGACTCATAAGAGAGCATGAAAAGAAAATCACAGCCATTGTTAGATGGAAAATAGTAACAAATGCTTTATTTCTTCCTCTCTGTTTAATATGTTACAGTAAAATGTAATGAAGTGTATAGAGGTGAAGCGCCGCCCCATTCTGGTGGGTGTGTCCAGTTTGACCTCAATTCTAAAAAAATCTGAATGGCAGTGATTTTTTGATCCACTTATAGTGTGCGCTAATAATAAAAAAAATAATAATAATAATCAAAATAATGTACAAATAATAAGAATCGCAATAATGATAAAAAAATAATAATAATAAATCTCTTTTAATTCATAAAATCTTAAAATGCAACAGAAAAAAAAACATAAGAACTAATTGATGATGATGTACAGTAAAATCCTCCGAATAAAATCCAGTAAGTATGTAAGTCAAGTAAAATCAAGAGCATGGAGAGCTGGCAAAGGCATCTGAACAGGAACATCTGTTGTCCTTTTGATCAACATTTGATCACATAAACAGATACATTTCCATGAAGTTAAATGACCTAATGTTTTATGTAGAAACAACAGGAACATGTACCTATCCAAAAACAATATGTGTCAACTGACATTTACATTTACAGGAACTGTAAACATCATGATCAAAAATGTCTGTCACCATGAACTGGAATGTAGTTTTTTCCTGAAATTAGGTTAATTTACAGATTGTCCAACTATTATTTCTATTAAATAAGGTCACATGGAGCCCAACACCTCCTGGTTTATTCAGTCCAATCCAATGTATGGAAACACACCTCATTCACATTTTCTTTTTTTATTCTTTTTCAATATTCTGGAAGTTTGGAAACACAACTTGTCCACGTTCTTGCCTTCTTCCTGCCCAGATAAAAACAGCAGATTTACCCCCGTAGTCATTACAGGATTGACTTATTGATTCCAAACAGCTGATGACATTTTGACGAGGAATTAGCTGACATTGCACTTATTACATTATCGGTTGCTGCACGACTCCACCGCTGCCCCTCACCTCCACCTGTCCACCCATCTCATGCAGCTCCCACTCAACACAATGAAACTGTTGGGGAGGGGCGGGGGTGAAGGGTTGGGGTCGGGACGTAAAATGTGACACTGTCTTCACTGTGGTGTGGCCATCAATCTGTGCACATGCAACCTGAATATGGTCCGTGTCCGTGATTGACCAATCATCACCTAATCGAGTGGCTCCGCCTCCAGTCTGAGAGGAGTTGTTCTGATTCATGTCTTCAGCATTAATTCTTTGAACGGGTTCGGATTCCCTTCAGATCACACTCCCCGATGCCTCCTGTTTCCCATTAAAATTCATGGCACTTTGACATTTCATTGGACGAGGTGTGATTCATTTCACGTACGTATGGGGCTGCATTCTTATTTTTGATGGCTTGATGTTCTGATTCTTAGAGTGCATGTAATTTAGAGTAATTTCATTCTGTCATCGTCTAGTGACACCCACCAGATCACTCATGCTTTACAGACCCATCTGCGTCAGTCGTGTGGAATTAGATATCAGCCGCTCTAACAAGGGTCATACATCACAGCCATCGGATCCCATTGGAACACAAATGAGACCACCACGTGTTGTCCCGCTGTCATCCTTTACCTTTTATTTATTCATTTACTTTCTGTTGTTGTTTCTTTTTTTTACACTGAATATTCAACATGTAAACCCTCACAGTGTTTGTGGACACACGTGTATCGGTGTAGTGTTTTCTCTCTGCAGGCGGCGATTTGTTTGTGTTGGATCAAAGCACTTCATAGAGACTGAATGTGTTGTGTATGTCACATCATGCTGTAGGTCATAGTTAAGAGGTGTGTGTTTTGTTTCTCAACAGTCTGTCTGTGCAAGGCAAAGCATGCTCTCTGTCAGTTACTTATACTTTCTCTTGACCTCCTTCAGATGTTCAGCCAACTGGGCGGGAACACAATGTGAGAGGCCCGCCCCCAAAAGCAGCAAATCAGACAACACCAGCGGAGGTGCGTACGCACAATTCCAATGAGCTCTGTTTGTTTAAATCTCCTGTATATTGTACATGTCACACTGCATCTCAGTTTCATTTCATCTATTCCTTGTACTCCATTAGAACAGGTGGGAAAAAAGGCTTTAATTTGCAGAAATGAAGTGATAAACCAGTGAGAAGTGTTGAAATGCATTAAACCCAAGTGTCATCAGAGGACAGAAATGTCTGAAAAAGTAGCATAAAGTAGTCTTTTTAACCAACTGGAGCCTTAATATCACTGTTCATCAAAGAGCACAAGCCTTCACAGAGAAAATTAAAATCATACCATCCACAGAAAATATGCACAAGATTTGACTTAGCATTCAGGAGGACAATGAAACCAAAGAAACCTGGGTTAAAACATGAGAGCAAACTGAGGACGAAAGGTTAATTAGTTAGTTTATTCATTTATTTCATTTGTAAAAAGAAAAAGAAAAACACAGAAACAAGAAAATCTGCTTTTTATTTCAGCAGAAACTCCACATTATGAATGGAAAGCAGCAGAAGGAAAAATAATCTTCTATTTTCTGCACTTATTTAACAGAATGTCTGTATGTTTATGTTAGTTTCATACAGAGCTGTGAAGCCACTCTCTTAATACAATATCTGCCATTTAGAACTCCAAATGAAGATGACATACATTATTATTTGTTGAAAAAGGTCAAACCTTTTGTTGCACCAGATCACGACACATTACATGTATGTGATGAATTAATTTGAATCAGATGGGTTTTGTCCCAGAGGTAAGATAAGGTAAGATACAATATGATTTTATTTACTGCCAGATGACAACGCTCATGGTATTTTTCTTTTGCCAATTCTAAAAGTTTCGTGTCCATACACGTAGCGTTTCAAAAAATATCTGCATCCAGGTGGAAACGGGAAAACTGGGTTAAAACGATGTACTACAAACACCACACCCATTAAAATGGCACTGTACACAAACACAGACAACAGGCTAATGAGTTCATGGAACAGTATCCATGGCTCTGTGGAAACAACATGTCCTTACTGCTTCTGTCACAGTACAAATGCTAACATTTGATTGGCTCTGTGGTAACAGACAAACCCCTATTTGGTGCCACAGTACTGTGGCAGTAGCCATTACCTAATAAAGTATATAGTTACTGAGATTTCCTATGTATCCAGACTTTAGAGACACCCTGTATATAGAATGAGACACAAACCACTAAAAAAAGCCTTATCTGTCAATCAGAAACTGAAACAGGCCAAGTGTTGTGCATGTACTTACCCATGTGTCACATATATACAGTACATGGAAGTGTGCACCACATAGTAGAATATCAGCCTAAAAAAGATCAGTCCATCATAACAAATGCAGAATTTTGGAATTTACAGGTATTATTCCTGACCTGGACCTTGGATCCAGAACAGTCAATTGATCTATTATTGATGTGTAGTCAGTGTCATCAGGAAGTTAAGAGAAAATTCAGACAATATGTCCAAAATAGTGGATGCTGCAACAACAGAGTATCCTTGGAGGAGGTAAGAGGGGACCACTGTAAAAAATATATTCAAATGATCTATTAAACTTCCAACCCTCAGTCGAGGTCAGAACCATCAAACATTCAAACATTATCTACATTTTAATGCCACTCCCTGATATGTTACCACTGTGTTTCTAAATAAAACAATATAATCTCTATCTCTGCACCACACATACACATGGAAACACACACTCATGTTCTGCTCTCACTGTCCACTCGGGGACATCTAGATTGACACATACATCATGTTTTTAGTCGTATATACCATATATTGTCCTGCAGAGGAACAGTGTTCAAGTGGAACCCAGACCAATAGGATGCTTTTGTCCCCAAGGACAAACAGGACAAAATGACTCTGTCTGATGGAAAATGACACAAACCTCAACAACAGTTCATAGGTTCGTGCTCGACACTGAGATCCTCAAATAATGCAACTCGTGTTTTTATGCTGTAATGGCCGTGGGATTAAAATTAAAACGTTCATAAGGAGCTGAGAGTTATTATTATTGGCTAAAAAATGTGTTCTAGACTCATTGTAGGAGATTCCAAAACAATTTTTCCAAACTACATCTAAATGTACACTATATGGACAAAAGTATCTCCCATTCAGGTTTAATCTAACATTAAACTTTAAGGAAATATTGATGTTTATAAACTATATGGACATAAATATTGGGACACATCATGTCTA
>JAPQRQ010000015.1:31660345-31670730 GCA_037367365.1 Apogon talboti
GTTTTGTATCCCAGACCCCTGTTAGAAAAGAAACACCTGGATTCAACGTGTCCACAGACTTTTGTCCATATAGTGTACAAGTGTCTGTCTCCTTTTGTTTTCTCTGTAGGTAAAAGGTGAAACTACACTCACCAAAAGCCTCATATGTTTTTCCACATAGTTTGCTTCTTTATCTAATAGGAATGACAAAAAAAGAAAAAAAAATCCCTCCTTGGAGAGAGGCTTTCACTCCTTTTCATTCACATCAAGTGCTTTGGGTGAGGGGCGCCCTCTCTGCTGGGATAAGGTTATCTGGAATGGATGGAATCCTAGGAGAGGCACTATTGATCCAGTCCACAATTTCACACAAAGCTCTACATCCACCATAAAAATGTTGGCAGAAATACAGTCATTGCTTCTCATTTGAGGCTTAACACGGGGTTCTCAGGAGGAGCCGGCCAATAGCTTTACTTTTTCCATATTCAGTCTCCCTTTGGGCCATATCGTAAATGTCATCATATGCAAAGAAGGATTTCTGAATGCCCGGCTGTATAAATGGAGCTGAAACGGCTGAGCACTCAGTCCTTTATCACTCCAAATGACCTCCCCACCTGAACGGCACAGCACCAGTTTCACTCTTAGAAATAACCTTGGCATTTAATTTAGTGTAATTAGTGACACTTACGTAACTTTCTTTTTGATGCCGTGTAAAACAACCACTGTCAGTTATGAAGGTTGATGAGAGATTAATGAAAATTACAAATAAATTAGTTTAGGCTGCAAGGCACGCATCTCGAATTTTCCACTGTTAAAGATCATCAAACATGTTTGAAGAGACATCAGCCTGTCTGTCTGGAATAATAATTTGTGCCTGACGTGGGTTCGCCACAACAAAGTTTAACTGTCTTGTTAAAATTTCTCGACATTACGTTCCCTCCTCCTCTTTGAGTTTAAAAATGTTAAAATATGAAAGGTGAGTCAAATCTGCATTTCAATTAAACAATCTGGAAACAAAAACACTGTGACATTTCATTCCCTTCGGTTGGTTTCTGTTTGACTTTGTCACTGCAGGTTTTTTCATTTTTTTCCTCAGTGATGGATGAAAGAGTCATGAGAATCTCACATAGAATGATGTGACCTTGAGAATTACAGTAATTTATTCTCAGGAACTAGCACACAGAATCGTATATTAACGTCAGCGGGGTCAGAAATCACACTTAATGGCATAAAGCAGTGAGTTTTATTTGTATGGGATGTATTCAATTGAAAGAGGACGAAGTATATATGAAGACCATAACAGCGGAGGAGGTTCCAGGCTTTATGACATAAACATACTGTCACTGCAGCACCGTGAACATATTAATAATCACATTTCAGTCAGTGTTTAAGTAGAGTTAGACTAATGCCTAAATACTGTACATTATTAAGAATAATGAGGATAACACATTGTGTTGTGTTTTGAGTGGGCTGCAATGGCATCTACAGTATATGTATATATCTGCAGGAGTAAGAAGCACATGAGCACATCATTCTGTCAGATATGCTGTAGGTCATTCAACACTACGGCTACTGCAGCTCAATACAGACCCTTTATTGACCTTAAACATCTGATACAAGTTTGGGAAGTTTTATTATGCACGTTACAAATGCATTTTGCGCCCACGTATGAAATGTCAGCTATTTTCCCTTTGACAAAAAGCATGCCATTTATTCTCGCTTGAAACAAATATCACTGAAGAATATTTGCATCAAAACACTAATTTGATAAAGGGCAGCCGTGTCATTGGGAGAATTCATCATATTGATCCAAGTTAATATTCAGGGTTTTAAAGTATTTAACAAAAAGTTTTGTGCATGTGCCTCAAAAATATCTATAAAAACAAATTGTTGAGGGTAGATGGCTATGGTCCGACTCAAAGGGCAGTGATGTCACCAGAGGCTTTACTTCTACAAAGTAAGTAAAAGAAAGGTCGAGCGTTTAAAAGAAAGCTTTTTCATTGTCTGCAGAGTTTTGCGAGGCTTGAACTTCTCGCATCTGTATTTAGAGACAATATAAAATACAGACAAGTTATTCATGACACTGACTCTCCTCCCACCTTTACATCGTGCCACAAAACCCACCTTTGCAAACTGGAATATTAGGTCTGATTTAATTTAAGTTTCTTTCATTAATATTAATTTAATTTGTTGTCATTTAATAGTCTTAGCTAATTGTGTTGTTTTTTTTGTGGTTTACTGGGATTTGGGAGTGGTCTACCAGGAAGGATGGCTGACACCTGGGCTATCAATCAATCTATAATTAGCTTTTGATCATTTTATCCTAATGGAGACTGGAATGGGTTGAGCCTCCAACAATCCTTCACAGGTAGAGGGGTTCAGGTATGGGCTGAACCGGTATTTACGTGAATGGAAGGTAATAAATTTGACCAAAGACACCTTAAATAATGTGCTAAAAAGTTATGAGTTTGGCTCCATCAAACCTGCAGACACCCTGTTGAACACACTTACAAACCCACATATATTCATTTAGTTTTTGTTTTTATTTTTTTTTTAATAGATACATATTTTTTTCCCTGAACCCCTGACTGAGTGGTTCCTACTGGTCCATATCCCGGATAAGCCCCCATTTTGTCACAACAGCTTAGCCTTTTTTTAACTGAGCCCTGTGAGGAGTCCTTGTGTATTATTGTTATGATTATTATTATCATCATCAGTAGTAGTGTAGTAGTAGTAATAGTAAGAGTATTAGTAGTAGTAATAGTAATAGTAGTGATAGTAGTAGTAGTAGTAGTAGTAGTAGTAGTAGTAGTAGTAGTAGTAGTGGTAGTAGTAGTAATAGTAGTAGCAGTAGTTGTAGTAATAGTAGTAATGTAGTAGTAGTAGTAGTAGTAGTAGTAGTAGTAGTAGTAATATTGTGTGATTTGTAGAGAAGCTACAGACTTTCGAATGAACTCCTAATAGTGAAAATTGCCACCTTTTCCATCCCATAACGTACAGAATCAGAACTCCCCTGAGAAAAGCAGCAGCTTATAATGACTGGAAGTAAATTAAAACTAATTCATTCATTTGCAAATCTAATGCTGTCATTCCCGAATTTCAGCCTTAAAGTGAAAAAGATTATTCAACCATAATTCATACCATCTCACATTTATATCCTGTGGTTGTAACATTGTCATGCACATCTGCAATGGCCAGGAGTAAATACAATGAAATTAAAATGAGATGATTTAATACATTCTCATTAATTAAATAATAATCATGCAATGCATTTTTATCAGTTATTACTGGTTATTTTCATTCCCAGTTTGTCCTTTGAGGTTCCATCCATCCATCCATCCACCCACCCATCCATCCATCCATCCACCCATCCATCCATCCATCCATCCATCCATCCACTGAATGTGCTGTTTATCTGTTTAAAATAAGTCACAACTGTAAAAAATCCAAACCTTTTTCATTACAAAATTACTACTTCCATGCAAAATGTCATCTTTGTAATGCTGTGCTTGTGCAAATAGTATGACCCTCTGCATCACAACCTCAGATAACCCGGCTGACCACTTCTAAGCGTAATGAATTTGGTTTTGATAAATGGAATACCATACCACAGTAAGTCAAATGTCCCATTTTTAAGAGCAATTAAAGATTACAGAGGGAATCTGTAACTGAAAAGGCAAGCGCCAACACAATCCAGGCTACTGGCTGTGAAATGGTATTTAACCTCCATTCCTGAAAGAATCAGATGAATCAAGGTCCTGCTGTAAGCCAGATCAGCTACAACAGACTATGTTCTATTTGAACTGTTTTCTAAAGGCTAATTTGGGTCCTCATTCCTCTACCATCAGTTCATGACTGCTCATCACAGATAAGTGCGAGCCAATGGAACTGCATTTCCAAAGAAGCCAGTAAGCTTGCCTAATCCTATTTTAAAGAGCTCGTCTGGGGGGAGCTGGCTGATATCCACTCCAGCCAGAACCAAGGCCTGGAGATGCTGGTGCTCCACTAGACCCTGCAGATCTGGACCAGGGAGATGAAGAGGAGCTGAATGGCAGGATGGAAGCGGTCTCACGGGCTATTCAGCGGGTGCCACAGTGGAACTTCACTGGAGGCATCAACAGTGCTGTTGTAAATACATTATGTGTGGCCAGTACTGGAGGCAAGGATGGGATCAAGGCAGAGACAGGATGGGGAAAAAAATTAAAAAAAAAAAAAAAAAATCTGCACCCCTGGCAGAAAAGGGAAAGAAAGGACAAACAGCCGGGGCCAATTAGACTAAGACAGCAGTAGAGGAGAAAGTTTGGAGTGCTTCTGTGCCACCCAAAACACTCCCAATCTAAAGCTTATACACTGCAGTAAGAAAAGGAAAATGGAGATGCACCTTTATACCACATTTATCACTGTACGTTAGTAGGCATAATTATTATTGGAAGGATTGGTGATGTCCACTCATGGATTAGTAATTAAGTGAGACTAGTAACTTGCTGTTTACGTAACAACAACAACCGCTAACAGCTGTCTCAACACAAGACTGTTACACGGACTCCTCATTCCAACACAATTAGTCTTTAGAAACACAGTACCACAGTTTCCTACAGGCTAATTAGAATCTTTTTAATCTTCATCCTCACATCACAATAATGATTTGTTGTGTTAATTTGCCAAAAACCCGCCACACTTTCTAACTCATTTTAACTACGAAGTCTTGCTGTGAATTAATTTGCCAAGTTACAGTTTATTTAGACAATGTTAATGTTTTGTTTTTTTTGTTACATGTTATAAGAGGAAGAAGACGATGAAGAAGAAGAAGAAGAAGAAGATGATGAAGAAGACAAAGAAGAAGAAGGGCTATTGAAGAAGAAGGACTGTTGTTGCGGTGCTGAGCTTATTAAGATCGTAAATCATGGTGTTTGTACCATGGCTGAAACCTGGCTTTAGTCACACACCGGCCCTTTTATGCATCATCATCACCACTGTCGCTATACTGAGACTGTAATGAAGGCTTTAGAAATAAAATAAGTGAATAAATCATGTGCAACAACCTTCTAATTTACACTCAAAAAGAAGGAATTCAGAGGGAAAAGTTGGATAATTAATTAAACATTGAAAATCAAGGATGTGGGCTGGGAATCATTAAGTATTCTGATAATAACGGTCAAATGTTAATGTTAATTATGCCTTTTTTTCCCCCTCTTTGTCTTAATTCAACAGTTTTTCTAACTTTAAGCCCGTTGCTTTTTGATACCTGAAAATAAGATAGCCCTTTACTAGTAAGAGTAAGAATAGTATTAGCAGTAAAAAGATGAATATATTTGAATAATAGTAAACAGAGATAAGAGCAGGAAACCAGGAACTGTAAAATGACTGGGTTGTGAAATGCTTGACAAATTTGACCACTTTACCGTGTCAGGAAGCTAGTGCTTAGCATTAGCTCACCTCTGACCCTTTGGGCTCCCACAGTTCGGAGCCTTTTGCCCAAATATGGTCACTCCTGGCTGTGAAAAAATCAACATGGCAATGGCAAAATTACAAACTACTAACCTCAAAAGGGCAGTTCAGAATGTCACAGTTCCTCTGTTCATCTGCATAAATGTCCCATGTTTATTAAATCATGTGGCTCAGTGTGACTGACAGTGAACAAGTGCTAGAGCTGAAACCCCACAGTCGGAGGAAGAATTTATTTCAACATTTTTGTAGCTGATGCTGTGGATGCTTTCAGCGTGGCCTTCACTTTGTCGTTGAGTTTAATCCCTCCTGATATCAACACTACAAAACTGGAGAGAATTGTACATGATCTGATGGTGTACTTTTATTGTACAGGGAGATGCTCAATCTAACACTATGAGACAAATCCAACACATTGCAGTGATTTACTTCATAATATCACCAGTTTTTGGAGTAGCATGCAGGGCCATACTGAAGCTGCAGGCATTTTCTAGTTGTACCTCCTCATTAATTGCCCCTCATATCTAACACTCTTTAACATCGCTCTTTTATAATGATTGATTTTTATGATTGATTTTTCCTGCTCTCCAAATGCCTTCCCTAATGTCTCCGCTCAAGAGCATTTCTGTACATAGTGGCACAAATGACTTCAAATTCAGAGATAAGAGTTTTCTGATTCAGATGATAAGTGCAGGTCTATACTCTACATATGCACAGCCATGCACTTGTCCTGGCTGCAGTACTTTACCGGGAACTGCTCTGTTTTTCCAATAGATGAAATAGATAATAGATGAAAACAAAACCCAGTGAAGTTTAGAACATAAGAAATTAAATTAAAGCAAAAATATACACAGACCTTGTCAGAAACTGAAATGACTTTTTTTTTCCCCTTTACTGCCAGAAGGATAAAAATTTTCAGTTACTGCAAAGTACTCATCTCATAACACAAAGCAAGAGCTGCATTTGCATGTTTCAAGGGGTGACAATGTCATTTGCATATATTTAATGAGTCTTCCAGTTGGGGGAAAAAAGAAAACACAGTGAGCACCTGCGGAAACAAGCTGACATTGTTCAAAGACTTTTTTCCCTTTATTACTCACAATATTGGCCTTGGCTCGCAGACAAAGCAATGTTACAAAGATAATCAGGGGCTTTGACATCGCCGTCACAGACAGGTTGTTTTCTTAGGAGGGAAAATGTGCACAGGAGATGGAATTTCATCCCCGGCTAAATGGATGACATAGATAGTTAGGACAATACAGATATGAGGACATCTTTCTCTGGGAGGGGGCATGCCATCGCCACTAACCGATGCTAGTGTGTTACTCTTGGCAACCAAGACCACCTCATCCTGTGGTATTTTGATGAAAGCGGTTCATCTGTCAGCAGCCAAATTACAGACTGATCTCAAGAAATGGCATTGTATGTCATGCCAGTTCTTATGGCATTTGGCGTGGTATACCTATACATTTTTGACCTTTCACATGTTATTCAACACCATGTGATCACGTGTCAATTTAGGCCAAGATCTCAGGTTCACATAACCCTAACCCTCAGTGACTGGTATTTGACGCATCGATTCAGGTTGGACAGGGGGCTGATAACGGCACGAACATACACGCGGAAAGTTTACAATGCATACAGATAACATGGCAATTAAAAGTGGAGTGTATATTTACATATGTCATAATACCACGTTGCTAATTACCAGTGTAAGCTGATTTCCTGGTTCAAGCTCTCCATAGTCCTTGGTCTCCCCAAACACGGAGTATGATTGTGAAAGTGAGAAAAGCTACATGTTCCGGGTAGATACACCAGAGACTGTGTAAATGAATGGGATTGAGTGTATGGAAATGAAATAAATGTGCTGCTCTTATTGGGAATGACTCTGTGCATTCCAATGAGGGGAAGATGGTCTCTGCGGCAACGGCAGCCAGGATTTACATTACTGTCAGTCAGGCTTCAAATGGATCCACGACATGGTGCCACGCTCAGTATCACACCCATTTTGTCTTCATATCAGCAGATATGAGATGAAAGTCTATACAACCACCTCAAAGTTGGCTTTTGTAGAAACTGGTGATGTTTTTGCCTTGGCCGTTTACGTCTCCACATACTCCTCCTGTTTGTGTTCAGCTGTAGTTAGAATCATACTGCTCTTTCTCCTGAGTCATTTATTAAACACTGATGAAACAATGGAGACACATAAGCTCTCCTTTGTCAGGCCCAGGCTAAGTTAATTAATTAGCCATCTATGCCGCAGTGCCAGGAGGTTGTTGATTGTATCGTTCTAAGCCGTCATCCTGTGTAAATTGACTGAGATTGAGATCTAACAAGGCTTTGACCTGGATCCCTCCCTAACAACCTGATGTGTGAAGCATTGATGAGGGGATTTTGCTGGAGGAGACTAGAGGACATGTTATCTTTAGCCATACCATCGGCTCCATTAGCTCAGAGCAGCAGATGCAGACAGTGGCCGGAACTAGCAGGTGTTTTTTTTTTTTTATAACTTTATGCTCAACCTTGTCAACATGTCCTGCTTCTCTCACACCTCCTGCCAAAACCTAGAGGACTCCAACACATTCATGTCAACCTACACATTGTCACTCCCAGCTCATCACATACTGACGCTTGGCCAGAGCATGATGCATCGGGTACCCCAGAGCTGTTTTTGGCCAAAAAAACTAAAAATAATATGTGTCTGGAGCCATAAAAAATATTTGAGCCTTCAACTGTTGTTACTGTGTGACTTATGAGGCACACTTTACTTTAAAACATTGGTTTTCTGTTAATTCAGTGTAGAGGCTACCCTAAAATAGTGACAGGGAAATGTTACAAAATAAAGAGTT
The DNA here is from genome assembly GCA_037367365.1 of Apogon talboti. Lineage (NCBI taxonomy): Eukaryota > Metazoa > Chordata > Actinopteri > Kurtiformes > Apogonidae > Apogon > Apogon talboti. The sequence continues at coordinate 31,668,616 of JAPQRQ010000015.1, forward strand.
TTTCTAAGTGTCTACTCCACAACATTTCAAATTTCTATGTAGCATACTTTCTGTCCATTCTACTTTTTGTGCAGATGTTGATCATGATGTTGGACTACCAGGCTTTTATTTACTTCAGTTGCCTGGGATACCAGGTCTTTATTTGAAGAAGGCCTTTATTTTTGTCTTTCAATGTTTTAATAAGTTGAAATGGCCATATTTACGACAAAACCTTCTGTTGATTCCATTTGTGATGTTGAATGCTGCAATGCGCTTCTCTACAAACACAACACTTCCTCTCCCATTTCAGCAGAAGAAACCATACATTGGTTATGAGTGTCATTTTGTAAACTGTGTTTTTACAATAACACTTTCACTGAAATGGTAGGACACACACCTGCAGTGTCCAAAATTTGACGGTAATTCATATGAGTGATCTAGTAAAACAAACTGTTGAAAATAGCTAGATGATATTGTTGAATATATTAAATAAAAGAGACTGATCTCATCAAATGGCGTTGTATGTCACGCCATTTGCTATGGCATTTGGCGTGCTATACCTATGCATTTTTGACCTTTTGTATGTTATTCAACGCCATTTGATCATGTGCCAATGTATGCCAAGGTCTCCGGTTCACAAAACCCTAACCCTCAGTGCGTGGTATTTGACGTGGCATGAACATAGACATGGAAAGCTTATAATGTGTTCAGATAACACGGCAATTAAATGTGACAATTAAATATGATCATGTTGAAATAAGACTTGTAGAAACAATCATCATTTTGATTGATTTCTTTTTATTTCAAACCTGCACACATACAATACACAATCTACAAATGACAGCTCAACAAAACAACTAAACATTTGGTTTGAAAAGGGGATGGAAGAAGCATTGCTTTTAAATTCCAACCCCTCACACCACACAATGCTGCAGATTACATGAGCACCCTGCAATTAAAGACCGACTCTTATTTGTTGATCTCAACCTCAATCTTGGCTATTACTACAGACCTAACTTGTAACTGACTCACAGTTTTTAGTTGAGGAAACATGGTTTCTCCACAGAACAGACGCTTCATATTAACGCTGTCACTTTCCTTGGACTCAAAGCTGAACTGGTTCCTTAAACACAGCCAACAGTTTTCTGTCGTTAAGGTCTGTTTCGCTTCTGTGGCTTTCATCTCCACTGCCTGACATTGCAGTGGACTTGATGTCTTGGTATAAGAGATAACATTTATTTCATGGAGATTTTCTAAGTTGTAGATTGTACTGAAATAAATTAGCTCAATCTAAAACACATAGAGATTACAGTCCCTGCCTTTGGGCTTCAATTTTCAACAACTCCAAAACATGCCTAGTTATGGCTTGTTTAGGTTTAAGCATAAAAACAATGTGGTTGGGGTTAATACAAACAAAGATACACAAATTAACACAACATGAAACAGGACATACACCCTAGTCTCCTGTAAATCCACAAGCTTTAGTCATGGGTTTATATGTCACTTAAAAAACTAATTATTGCAACAGTTGGACTAAAACCTGAATGTGTAAATGTGTTAGCTTGATTTATATCAAAGTTTTACTTGTCGGATTAACAACCAGATAATGTGATTGAAAGTCAGTGCACTCCTGAATGTAAACAGACCAGTCGGACTGGAACAGGACCAGGTGTTCTGCACATGCACTAGAGCTCGGCACCAAATCCTGACCTGGTAGTCCAACATCATGTCCCTCATCTGCACAAAAAGTAGAATGGACAGAAAATATGCTACATAGAAATTGGAAATGTTGTCCACTGTGGTGCCACTTTACCTCTGGGTTGATGACTTGGTAGGTCACTATTGACTATGGTTGTGTTCTGTGACAGCGCAGGTTAACAAGTTGAAAAAGGGCAGAAGAGAGATGAATTCAACAACAACACAAGTCACTCCCATGTATGTAGACTGGAACAAAGACAACAGTCTGTAACACACTGAGGGTGTCTCCATAACCACTTTCCATATGGACTTTGCGACTCAACATCACATGCAACGTGTCAATTTCCGACATTTAAGGACTTACGAGGGTAATTCAAAAAGTTCTAAGACAAATGCCATAAATTCAAACTGAGTCAAACTAGTTCAACAAAATGACCT
>JAPQRQ010000015.1:31703190-31715320 GCA_037367365.1 Apogon talboti
CAAAAAAAAAACACGCACACTGGAGATAGCTGGGGAGGAATGTTTCCCCAAAGGTGTCTGCAATGCAGTAAGAAAGACGCCGAGTCTGGTGGGTGGAAGGTGCAGTCAGGTTCACTGAATTCCACACACATAGCCCATCAGTCTGAATATGACTTCTCCACAGAGAGTGGATACCCCGCACTCAACTGTCTGCGCCGAGCTGTTTTTCTCTCTGGGGGTAATTTGTGGTAGCGCATAGTGAGACATCAATTCTTTCTGACGTGTCGTGTAGAGAAAATAGGAACATTTAAAGGCCTTTATTTGTCATCGTTTTTCCTCAGACAAATTTATTACTCCAGAGGTCACTGGCCTTGAGACGCCCGGCTCAGGGTTATTGTATATCTTGTTCAGGCTTTATCAGGCTGCTCGCTGGACGTCGAATATATGTATTTGCAGTTTAATGAAGTAAAATAATAGTTTCATTTTGCAATAGCTCTCACAGTTAGTGGTCTAACCATATTCAAGTTGCATAGTGATGAAGGTAGTTTTTGTCTGTAACTAGAGAGGAGTGATACTTTTATTTTACCATCTGCTGTACATGACCCACCTTTGCCTCCACTCTGTTGATTTTTATGCAGTGCATGGATAAATAGTAGTCATGAAAGAAGTATCCACATTCTAATGCCACATTAAAAACCGTAAAACTACGCATGTACTATCCATAAAATGTACTCAATGTTGTATTTGTAAAGTGGTTTTGTGCTGATGGTCTTAGTTAAGTCTAACTATAAGTAACATTTACTTCTGCATTGTTTTGTGTGATGTTGTTAGCTAAATCAATTTCTAACATAACTATATGCAAAATGTACAGAAAAGGTTCCATGTCTAATGTTGTTTTGTGTTGATATTGTTAGCTAGCTGAATTTCTAAGCCTGCTAGAGGCAAAATATACCCCAAAACTTCCATGTGTCATGTTGTTTTGAATTGATGTTAGCTAAATCAATTTCTAAGATAACTATAATACAATAACTATAACATGTCTGATGTTGTTTTGTGTCAGTGTTGTTAGCCAATTCAATTTCTAAGATTACAAGTTGCCTGAATCTGATTTCTATGTGGAAGACTCGTTTTTTTTCCCAGAATTCTTCAGTGGGTGTCTGTCTTTCTGTCTGTCTGCCAGTGCTAATGATGTGCTGCTAACAGTAGCATAAAAAATAGAGTTGGCTGAGGTCAACAAAAGACCAGGAACTAGTACAACACAAACTCCATTTGTGCATATAAGCATGGACAAAACTTAGGAATTGAACCTTTACAGAAAAGTTATTGTGCAGTAACATGTTCCTTTCAGTGTTACGTTTTATGTTCAGGCCTTTTATACTGTTTAATAGTTTGCAGAACTGCATTATATTATTCAACACAGAGCTTCCCGGACTTTTCAGCTCATAACCCAAAAAAGAAATTGGGCGTCTCCCCAGGTCCCATAATCACTACAACATCTGCACTTGTGGAAACAGTGTGACAGAAATGCGCTTTTTTATCTGTAGAGTCGAGGATGGAAGGTTGGAATGTCACTTGCAGTTTGCAAGATAACAACAGAAGTGGCATTCAACACTAGGTATATTTCCATCTGGCTGCTTTTATCAAGCGATTTCAATCCATCCATCCAAACTGTGTGTGTAGGTCAAAGGTCAAGGTTAGGAAAAATTCCCCAGATTCTCATTTACTAATATGATCTGATTTGATTCAATGTTTATTTTATTTTACTTTTTACATTTTCATTACCTAGCTTTTCTTTAGTATAAACATATGGTTTATCTCAAAAGTGAAGAAAATAATGGTAGCTTATTTTCTTTCCCACTGAGCAGTCGAGAAGCTCCTTTGACTGATTTACTAAGAAAAAAATGGCTGTTTCTTTATATTTCTGCACCACAAACAGGCTGAAGACAAACGGCGTGACAGAAAAACACAGATGGCAAAAAGCTCCACATAAACGCAGCAATTTTTAACAATTTTGGTGAAAAAATATACATTTATAATCTGGAAACAAAAGAGCGACAGACGTGCTGATCATCAGCACATTTTATGTCTAGTGTAAAAAGTAAATGGATGTACAAACTAATTCCTAACGTCTTGAGGCGTTTCTTTTTAAAGGCACAAATTTTTCTCATACATGTAAAAATCTAGAGTCTGACCTTGAAAGAATGAAGGTCAGTGTCTAAAAATCACACGTCACGTGTTGGTTTTAATTCATACAAATCACGTGATACTTTTTCAGTCTCTTTTCTCCTCAGGGTAATTTTTGCTGCAGTTCAACTTTTTGCAGGGTGAAATTTTCCCCATCGCTGTGTATTTGTACACATGCTGCAGAACAAAGTGAGCGGATCCTCTCCCAGTTATTTTGCTCATTAAAATTGGCGATGCTCTTTTGTACTCTCACTTTTGTTATTCGGTGGTAGCACAGATAATTGCAGCCTTCAGCTTTTATGACTATCATGTAAAACACTTAGAAGCCCAAACCCAAAAAGTGTATTAAACACTCGACGGACATTAATATGCTAAGTGGCCTTCATTAAAACTCCGAACTGTGATTATAACCGGGTTGAATTGGCAATACCCTGAAATATATTTATCACATCAGATCTAAGTGATTCATGGCAGAAGTTCCAGCTCGCAGCAGAAAGAGCTGGTGGCAAAGTTATACCCAGTGCATTCGGCTTCCGTGTCACTTTAACTCGCTTTTTCAAACTTCTTGCTTGAAGAAATACTCCATCTGTCTGAGCTAATCTCATCACCAACACTGCAACTAATCCTCCTCCTTAGACATCAGAATATTCCAACTGATTATTCTCTTCCAAGCGAGCTGGGTCTCACCGGGGGATTGAAACCTCACCGAGCCCTGAACGGCGTCCGAGGTGACAGTTTCTACCGAGGTCTGTCCTCACGGTGGACTTGTGCGTCCTCCACGTGGAATACCGCGTCGTTAGCGCCGGCGATTCACAAATCCAGCCCGGTGTGATGTAATCTATCTTTTTCTGACATGTGTGCATAAGTATGTACAGACACGTACACAAAGCTGCAGCGGAACAGACTTGACACTATCACACATACGTGCGTACGGGTGTGAGACTGCAGACACGGACACACAAACACACATTTTCCAGCCTTTTTAATAACTGTAAGGGAAGGAGGAAGCTCACAAAGGGAGTCATCTAGCACCAGGGAAAATGCCAAGTGTCTTATTAGTGGTTTAGTGGAGATGGCTGGGAATCGATGAGCGACCCCACTGGTCACAACACAGCACTCCCAGAGACACACATCATGGCACTCAGTCTGGACTATCCATCATAACAAAAACAACACAAAAAAAGAGAAAAGTCTTCCACTGCTAGAGTCTTTCTCCGTCTTATCCCCCGTCTGTTTTGTGCTTTGGGAGGTGTGCGGCTGCTGCCAAGAGAAGGCATAAGCAACATAAGGAGTGGCTCTCTGCTCCTCAGAGATGACTCCTGTAGCCCACCTCCATATTGCAGACAATTTTCCTCCACACAAGTGTTTTTTCATGCTGTTCTAAAGACACTTTTGATCAAGTAGAACTTCTTTTTTTAATGATGATCAAGGAAATCCTGTTTGGATGGTAACCCAGCTGATGTACACACATGCATCAAAGCCTTCATTCACTGCAGCCACTGATGCCGTCGTGTTAACGGTTCAAAGATGTTTTCTTTAACAACCGCTTGAAGATATTGTCTGAACAACATCATCATCAACCAGACATTAATGAACAGCAAGTTTTTATTCAGACTTTGGGTTTAGTTTTAGTTTTACCAGTGAAAAGAGTTGTTTTATTACGAGGAAATGGCACATTTTAATTTAGTTTTTTATTTAGTTTTAATTTTCCACTGTCAGGTTTTTGGAAGATAAGGACTCAAATACAGACGTGAATGGGAAAAAAAAAAGAAATAATTTATTAGACAAACTAAAACGTACAACACATACAAAAGCAAAAACTGACTTAGAGACCAAGACAGGAAAAACCCAGAAATATCAGAGGAGCACAGGAGTCAGTTATTTCAAAAAGAAGTGTGTTTTATGCTTAGGGAGTGTCAAATATTCAGTATAATGCTACTGAAATACAAACTTAACTTTAAGTACATGTAACTTAGTCAGTGAATAGAGTATACAGTCTCACATTTCCACACTGTGCCATTGCTGCCTATTTGTTGCGTCATTTCCTGTTTCCACATCCACTTCTGTCATTTATTTGTGTCTGAGAATCCATAAAACGCATCCACTTGACATTCTACCGCTTTACATGTGACGATAAAAAGCAGAGGGAGTGGATAAGTAATGTTACGATTCTTAAAAGAATGAGGGAGAAAAAAAGTTTGGCTCTGGCTCATGCTAAGGTGTTAGCTTACTGTTGTTACTTCCCACTACACACCAGCTCTGGAGGAATGGCCCTGATATAAAATAAGGTTTTATAAGGTGTTCCACATCTTCATACTTTATGTTTCGTTTGTCAGCCCGTCATCTGTTCTTCTCAGTTCAGATTGAGGTCAAAAAAGTTATGATTTATGCCAATATGCACAGAAGCAACGCATCTTAAACGGACCTAAACAAATTAAATTACAATCCTGGTAAAACACTTGAGTTTGGAAAACTGCTGATAAACTAAGATATAGTAAATGAGTATGTGACCTGTTGTTTGGATCCAGAAGTGAGTTGAACAGCACCATGATATCAGACTTAAGCAGATGAGGCTGTAGATCTAACCCCATTAAAGACTGTTTGGAACGTTCTAGATGTCGCATTTGCAAAATAGTGATAGGAGAGAAATTATTGGGTCGATCATGAAGAAGCATGTTGGGGCATTAAAATGTAAAAAAAATATGTCCATTTAAAAAGAACAACAACAACTCAAACTTGCCGTTTTCAGGCTCAGAGGTTGTTGTTTTTTCATGTAGCGATAATGGAGGTGGTCCTGACAGTGTACCACAGAAATATTCACACGATTCCAGTTTAGGACATCCAGATTCTAGAGTGACTAGTGAGTGATTTCAGCCATAAACTTGTTCTTATTTCATATTTCATATTTCTTTAATCGGTAGCTCGTTCCCAGCTCTGCCGTACATTGCATTTCTGACAAAGTCAAGCCCCAAAACTAACAGTAACTAATGAGTACTGCAATGCATGCTTTATTTCTAGAACCTTTATCAATTAAACCAATGAACATGTTCCAGTAAAAGTACACTGTTAGATATGAGTAGTAGTCTGTTGTTTATTGAAGTATAATAAATGAGATCTTTTCCATTAAGAACCAAATAATCTGGATGACTTCACTCTAAAAGAGAGAAACTGGAGAAGTTGTATACAAGGGTTCCGTTTTGTCCTAACTTCTGCTCACCATCCATGGAATGCAGCGGATCGTCCCTCCATCGTTCTAATCAGGTTTGTCCAGGCTCATGTCCTCCTCTTTGCGGTCGGTTTAATCAGACGTTACCAACGAGGAGTCTCTGTGCTTCATCTTCAGCCCATCAGTTTCAGATTAAAACCTGGGCATGTTCAAAACGACACGTTTCCAGTTTCATTCCTCTCCGCCGTCTGCTTCTTTTTAATCATTAAACAAGCTGCTGTGGACTTATTGGACGAGATGGGATCAACAAGGATATTCCGCATGAAAGTTGTGCAGATTGTGTAGCAGCGGTGTAACAGACAGGGAAACAGCTGGTGGTTAATGGTGTTTTTGAAGAAGAGCCGCTGTGTTCCTGGCCGTCATCATCACCATCAGACTCTTTTTTTTTTTTTCTCTCCACTCCTCACTTTCAGGCAATCACGACTTCCTGATTTACCTTTGTCCATACCTGCACTCAGCCAGAAAATGATCTCTAAAATGTTGAAGTGGCTCAAGGGACCCATTGTTAAGGGTTATTCACTAAAGCACAGTCACTGAAATAGCCACCTGTCAAAAACAACCCGGTGGAGACTCCACAAGGGTTCACCCACTGACTGCACCAATGGAAGTGTTCAATAAAAACACAGAAAAGTGACTGTTCGTAGGGTTATAAAATCCAATCTGACCAAATAAATTGCAAATCTTCCTTTATATACAGATAATTTTATCAACAGGTACTGTATGTTCTCACTATTCTGCTGACATGACCTATGTTTTATAGAATATCTCCATACACACTACACTTTAAACGCCCTCAGATAATGTCAGTCACAACAAACACAAAGGATTTAGTCTGTCATGATGTAGCAGCACTAATGACTTATAAACTTAGCACATTTCCTTAAATAAAAACTGGGAGTCATTTAAAGCTGGTGTTATCAATTCTAAAATACAGAATAATATGGATACATTTCCCCCTCAATGTTCCATCATCCAAGTGTAAGAGGTTTCACAGATCATAATCTGAAGTGTTATTGTGCGATTTCAGTCACAGCAGGTGTGTGTCGTACTTTTTCAGCGAAACTGTCATTTGTAGAAACTTCCAGCACAACAAGAAGACACTGTTTTCAAAATAAAAGCTCTGTTAAGCAATGAGTGCTTTATATTCACTGAAGCACTAAAGGGCTTTTATATTGAAATGGTGAAGGAAGTATTGCACTATTGTAGAAAAGCACATTGCAGTGCTTTTAACATGAGTAAATCAAAAAGAGGTTTCATATTAAATAGCATGTCTACTCAGTCAACAGGAAATGAAAAACAAACAAATAAAACCTTGTACCTTCTGCAGATCAGAGACATAAAGACATATAAGTGAACTAAAATGACTCTTTACAGATGTAATGTTTGTAGTTGGTCCCCAGTTGTTTTGGATGTAGCCAAGTTGGTCTAGCTTTGACACATTAATTATGTAGTTTCTTTGTCAAAAACATAAAATGTCAACACTGTATTCACTCATCTGACGTGTCTGTCAAATTCAGTCACTGCAGGTTGGTGTCACTAAGGAAGTGTTTGTAGAAAGGCACCTGGGGTGTTTTTAACATTAGACCTCTGAACTATTTGTACTAAATCAAACAGTTTCTATTTATTAAATAACATTAGACTTGATACAAAGGCCTGGTAACTTCCATAGATGAGGTTTAGACCTGGGCTGGTACTTGAGGAAATACACTAAATTCTAGTTCTACTAAGTATTTACTAAGTAGGTTTTGATGAGTCTTTATTTTATATACATTTACCCACAACCCTGGTACAGGAGTCCATCTCCTGAATCAGACTGGGATCTGCTGCAGGTCAAATGTTTGACTGATGTCCTGTGCGTACAGGACTAGTGAAACTGGAAGTCTGATTTGGAAATGAACCCACCCATGGTTTCTTTGCGCAGGATGAGCCCAGTCTGGGTTTTTTTCTGACTGTAGAATTTGCACCAAAAACACTTTAATTTGACATCACCAATACAGCTACTCCAGTCCTTGACCAGGAAATAGGCTGAGTAAATGCACAGAGGAAACAAAAATGTTGCTAATACCACAAAATTGCAGAGATGTCTGTGGACTAATATTAACACAGAACCACTGTGTTTGCTGAAATAGAGTAGGTAATTTTCTGTTACAAATTACAGATATATCTGACTCCCATGGGATGAAGATCACAGACAACCGCTGCAATTATTGCAAAATACCTAAAGTTTACAAGTACAAATGGAGATTTATACGCCTATATGACCTGGATATGCCATGGTTAGTGCTTCAGAGAGACATATGATGTTTATTTTTGGCAGCCTCATAGCATAAGTCATATTTTTGGCCAAACTGATATCTGCATATAATGTTAGGAGAGTAATGCTATGCTGATTTCCATGGGCGCCGGGGACGTTGTAAGTGAGTGGGACAAGACCCACCCACTTTTTAGGCCTAATAATATCAGACCCACCCACTTTTAATGTCTGGAAATGATGGCATTTTCAACTCGCTGTCAGTAAAATCCATTCCGTGATCCTTGATCTTTGACAGAATGGTTAAACAAACTCCATACCACATTTTTACTCCTACCTTGTCTGCTGCACCGCGCTGACTCAAATCTATTCCGTTGCAGTAAAACTCCGTATGCCGCGTTTTCACTACTCTTTTACTCTGTCAGTCCCAGATAGGCTAACATTGTATGGCTCAATTCATCGGAGTCAATCATGTGACTTTTTTGTTGTGGCCACCATTTTTAGGACGTATTACACAGAGGGGAATGGCTAGTCAGACAGCAGCCGGTGAGGTGGGCGTGACAATTTAAGTGTCTCTGACACTTGGTTGGATATCCCTCCTCTCAGTAACCCCTGGGACGCTTTAGGTTGGCCAAGTTAGGTGTCAATCAAAAGGTAACACGTTCATCCGTCAATCTGTACCGATGTCACTAGCATAAAAAGTAAATTATGGAGGATATCTTTGAGGAAAATGGAAAAAATCACCAGCATTGATCTCAGGTTGGACATATATTGGACAATTTTCCTGCTGTTTCTGTGCTTTTGTGGATCTTCCGTGTGTTTTGGACCTAAACACTTTACTGGATTATATTCGCTGGACTGTTAGGAGGCTCCATATGCAGACAGCCTTCAAAGGTAAGAAAAGACACATTTATCACATTTTCCTTTTCTGGAAAAAAACTTTTGTGTATGTGGTGATACCGTTGCTCCTAGGAATGGTTTATATATTTATATATTCGGAAAGACCAGTTTGTTAGCTTTCATTTGATGTACAACAAGTGGAGGTGCATTAATGAGGGAGCTGTGTACATGGGTGTATAAAATAATGTCTACGTGCTGGAACCAGGACATAAGACTTAAAGGGTTGCTGATGAAATAGCTGTGATTGATCTCTGCAACGTGATATCATGACTGGCATAAATATACACGCCACTTTTAATTGCCGTGTTATCTGTAGGCATTATAGGGTTTCCGTGTGTATGTTCACGCCGTTATTAGCTCCCTGTCCAACCTGAATCGATGTCAAATACCACTCACTGAGGGTTAGGGTTATGTGAACCGGAGATCTTGGTGTCAATTGATATGAAATCAAATGGCGTTGAATAACACACAAAGGTCGAAAATGCGTAGGTCTCCCACGCCAAATGCCATAAGAACTGACGTGACATACAACGCCATTTACTGAGATCAGTGTGTCATGTCTCAGTCTGGAGTGTTCTGTTGGTGTCAGTGGTCTCTCCTGATGACAGACACACACTTCTCTCTTCTGACTGGGTTTAGGTTTTTGGGGATGTTGTAAAATATGTGGCCCGTTTTCTTTGACTTACTGCTACAGCCCACAGCAGATAGAATACATGTTGTGTACCTTATCTACAGTCGATGGGTGCATAGGCGGCGGCAGGGAGGGGCTTGGGGGTGCTCCACTAACCCCTGGGATTGTCAAAGCACCCCCATAGCACCCTCAAAAAATATTCATGTTTCAATTTTTTCTGATTTTATTTGATTTTATGTACATGTTAGTTATACACATTCAAACTGAAATAAAAAGAAGAAAAAATAATGAAAAAAATGAATCAATTTGCTGAAATATGCATTGAATTATTAAATACAGCCAATGACAGCACTCATGTAGCCTTTCACCTCATGCTTTTTTTTTTTTAATGAATCTTTACTTTGACCCTGCGCTTCTCTTCGGCTGGAGCCCTTGAAACGACACTGTCTTCGGCTAGTGCACAAAAATTTGGTAGCTTGATTGAGGTGTGTGCAGTGCAGAGACGCATCCTTTCATTATCACAAACATGCACAGATGGATAAAAGTGCTTCAGTGGGTGGGGGAGCTAGTCAGGCTTCCTCTGTTTTGGTGGCTGATGAAAATTTAGAGGCGCCAGGAACTGAGCAGGACCAAGAAGAGGAATGAGGAAGAAAATCTGTGTGCGGAACTTTACCAAGCTGGCCAGCTACTTCAGAGGAAAGAAGAGCAGGGCCATAGGATGGGCACCACACAGGAGTGTTTATCCCTTATGAGACTGTACAAGCATGCCTCCATAGACTTGTTTAAACCCCTGTCCCTATCTCTGACCCTTCCTGTCACATCAGTGAGCTGTGAGTGCAGTTTGTCATGTCTGCGTTGTTTAAAGAACTATTTGAGAAACAGCAGCTGAGACTCTTGGACCAGCAACCTGGCACCTCTGGCAATAAACTCAGACAGAACCTGAGCCCTGGACCAAGAAAAAAACCATTGATGCCTTCGCCCTCAACCATAACAAACAGAGGATTGTTTTATTGTGAAGACATCAAAAGATAAGAGTGTGTTTTTGTGGCAGCAGTGTGTTAAATAAATGTATTTGGGGATGAAGGCACCCATTTTGAATTCTTGTTTTTATCCATTTATGCTCACCTGTATTATGGATGTGATATGAAATGAGCCCTTTGTTGATTTTGAAGCCGCAATGTTGTTAATTGGCAACAGAATCTGGTTTGTTTTTGTAACTGAGGCCGTAGTGTGCGCGTGTGTAAAATGCAGTGCTTTCACGGCACTGTTACAGGCTCAGTTGTCGGTTATTTTTGATTAAAAGTGTTGTATTGAGATAAGATTCTACATGGACTCTCAGGTGAATAGTACAGTTTAACATAGATCTTTTAAGTCATGCTGAATGGGTGTTAAATGCAAACATGCGTGTGTGCATATAGGTGTTTGTGCGTCATAGGTCTTGGTATGACATTAAATCATTAATTTAAAAGTGCCATTAATGATGCAGCACCCGAGATTGCTCTGTGACGTCCCATGGTATCTGTCAGTACAAGCTAAATTGTATTTATATGCTGGTACCAGTCATCTACCTGGGAACCCAGGGTGTGAGTCTGTCCACTTCCTGTTCTTTAAACAACACTACAGGGCTCTGCTTTGGCTAAACCTGCTGCATCAAATAATGATCCTGGCTCTAAAAAACACCTGAGGAGAACATTAGCAAAGACTCGTGTATTCTTTGTCTGTGCTGTGAATGGTTCTTCTTTTCTCTTCTTCTCCTCTAAGGTGAAAATAAGATCAGGAGTCCATATGTTACAGTTAATAGACTGACACAATATTGAGCGAGCCCAGCAGGAGAATAGTATATTTACATGAAAATAAGTGGGGTTTTGACATAAGTCTGTGATTTCTAGTCCTGGTCCTGTTTATATTGGCAGTTGAAGGTACAGACATAAGTCTATCTGTTGATCTGTAGGCATGTGATGAAAAGGCAGGCAATGGTCAAGGAGTCATGCTGTAGAAAACTAAACATCTGTGCAAAATGTAATCATTCCAATAGTTGTAGAAACATTTCAGTGTTTATTTGAGAGAACTGCAGTCCAGCAGAAAGACAGAGGCTGCTTTCCACAGTGTTACCATCCCCAAAGCAATGCCGTTAGCATGGCTAAAAGGAAAAGGAAAAACAGCTGACTGGAAAGCTGTGACTTAGATGAAGACACATCCCAGGCCAGGAGGCAGAGGATAAAGGAAGCATTCATCCCTGCCTTAAAGGCTCCTTAAGTCCACTGTCCGTATTCTGCCACGGCCCGCTTTCACACATATTTCCATCTGTTAACGTAACCTTCCTCTCATGTGAAAAACTTCTCCTGGTTTCCACTAAAACCATCCGTTTGCATTTGAGGTCGTGCCGCTAATGAAACTATGCAGGTAATGGCATTTTTATAGAAATGAAGAATGGGAGGGCATTCAAGAACAGGATAGAGGTGTGACATTTCCGACACCACAGTAAAGCCATGGGCTCCGCTGCTGTGTGGTTAGCAGACTGTATGTGGTGGCAGAAAACAGTAAATGATTTTACAATAACATTCTTTCAGTGAACTTTACACAGAAATGCCACAGTCTACAACACAGAAGTCAATAAAGAAAAAGAGGAAGAAAAAATCCATATAATGATAGAAATAAAATGGTCCATAAATGTGTTACTGGATGTTTAATGTGAACAATTGTTTATATAATTATACTTTATTTAGAAGTTATTATCTGTTAATGTATATGGACCACAGACTGTCCATCATTAGAGGGACACAGGAAACCATTGGCTTCTGAATTGTCTTTCTGGAGTCACTGTTTGAGATTTGGTCATCATCATGTTGGTCTGTTGGTCTTTTGGAGTGGACGTGACCATATTTGGACATAAGGGGGTGGAGCTGCAGGACCCTGAGGGAGCATGGTTGAGCTCAGGCTAAATGCTACCTTGCAACTT
>JAPQRQ010000015.1:31723137-31738142 GCA_037367365.1 Apogon talboti
GTCGTACCTGAGTATAAGTCGCAGGACCAGCCAAACTATGAAAAAAAGTGCGACTTATAGTCCGGAAAATACGGTAATTAAATAGAGAGAAAAATTCATTTGGGACATGACACAAAAATAGCACTGGGTCTTTATGGGTTAATACACACATTATATTTCCATTGTAAATTGACATAAGCCAATGCACAGTCAGTGACCTTCTTTACCCTCACATCGACATATTCATCCCCTCCCAGTCCAGACAGATTCAGTGGCTGTCTGAATCAGTTGTGTGTTTCATCCAGGCATCAGTTGTTGTCAGTTGTTGTTACCTTTCCCTCTGCATTTGACAGTTGTTGTTCATTTTTTACTGTGATGACTGGCAGGCATTTGTCAGCTGTCCACTACATCCACTTTAGAGGTCCAACCCAGGCTCTAAAGTATTTACCATGTCAATGACGCCCCCCCCAGTCTAGACCTTAGATGTTCTGAATACCTCCAATGAGTTTGGACTGGAAACTTGAACATCTGTATCTTTGTGCTGGGTGTTCTAGGATATCGGATGCTAACATACATGGTTCTACTATTTAATTAATGGTTCACGGTTGTTCTCCTTTTCTTCTTATAAAATCTAAACCTCACAGATGTTTTTGTACCTTCATTACATTACTCTTGGTATTATTATTAAACAGGGTCTTAAAAAGTCTTAAATTGAGGCCTTTTACTCTTGGACTGTTCTTTATGTGAATCTAAGGTCTGAAGTTTGACCAAAGACGCCTTGAAAACTGTATTGAAAAGTCATAAAATTGGCTTCATCAAACCTGCAGATACTCAGTAAAATAATCCTATTACACATACTTACCTCTTTCACATTGTGTTCATCAATATTTGAATAATTATTCATGATAGTCACAATTTATATAGCATCACAGATGTTTTAAAACCCTCAAAGACCTGAATGTCCACCACTGAACAAAGCCAACTACTGAATTAAAGTGTTAAATAACTTCTGATCCACTAATGTATTAATACATGTCAATAATTGGTGTAAATACAGTTATTCATCTTTTCGTAGTCATCAGATATGACCCGTTTGGACGTTCTTGCCAATGATTCAAACAGAATTATGGGAGATCTCTCATACTCCTCAGTTTGTAGTGTGGTCTCTGTTTGGAGGGTCAAACAGCCCTCCCCTTAGCCCCTCCCCTCCGACTCATCGAGAATCGGGACACCCCTACCCCTTCATGAGAACGCGCAAAATGGAGGGGCAGGGTTAAGGGGGAGGGGCCAAGGGTTGAAATGGGATTGGGCCTTTGCATGTCATCCATTGTTAGGGTCAGATGATGGCAGCGGCGTACACCTATAGCAGGAGGACACCCGCTGTGTCCAGGCCTTCCAGCGTTGCGTTCCGCCGCCACATGCACTTAAAATGAATTCATTCATCTTTTCAAGGCACACATAACAAGTTGAGATGCTGATGCAATTATTGCTGCTCCACTTCATGTGGATAAATCGGAACAGTACCTGCTCGTGCCCCGCTGCTCTCTATTAAAATAGCCTCTAATGAATCAGTCCTTTTGAGCCGTTCACCTCTGACAGGAGCCATTCTTTATGGTAGTTATGAGATTACACGTCCAAGAAAAACATGAGGCGGGGTAATTACAGCGCACCTCCAGTTCAATGGGTGTTGACCACAGCCCCTACATGGTGCACTGACATTGAACAAGAGTTGTGTGAGGGTAAAAGAAACACTGAAATTAGAGCTACTTCCTATGTGTCATCTGGTATAACTGTGACGCATCTGTCAGAGTGCATCGAAAGTCTTTGGAGACCGAGGCCAAGGTGAAAACAACAAACATCAAACCCTCAGTTGTTCCATCAGATGGTTGTTTCAAATGTCTTCAATAGTAAAATCTCTTTGTCCAATGTCTTCAGTTAGTCCTGATGATGTGTACTGCATAAAGCAGCTGTAACTTGAACTCACACAAAGGCATTGCCAATAATTCAGTGTGCATAGAAATGTTTGTGTGCAACAGCTCAGTGCTGCTTGTGTAAGATTTAATCAAGGTATCCACAGTGGATGTGGAGTGTGTAATTACACTTCGATGGTCAAATTAAAGACTGCAGACACTACAGATGACTATATATGGAGATAATCAGCTGACAAGTGTGGCCTTCATTCACACTTGGCAAAGGTACACGCCTTATTCATTTATATATTTATTTACTCTGGTAGAAGTACATATAGGTTGTGTACTTCTTTACTGCAGAGAAAGAGAAAACTAACAACCACATAGAATTTTAAGCATAAACCTGCGTAACCATTTTAATAAGTTACAATTACACTAATATTACACAGACCAATATTAACGATAAATAAATTAATGAGTAAATACATTGAAAATTTAAACATGTATGTTATTGTACAGTATACACGCTTCAGTTCATCAGTATGTATGTATATGTATGAAATTTATGTATGTATTTATGTTAGTATGAATGAAATACATGGATGTTAGTATATATTTATCTATGTATGTATATATGAATGTATTGTTGCACTGTTACAGCCCAGTTCATAGATAAACAGTGGAGACGGACAAACTAGTAACAAGTTCAAATAGTCATTTCGGTGGCCGAGGGGCGCTGATGACCCCCTGTAAAAACACCCTTAAATACTTCACCAAAGATTCACTGATGACTTTGGGATCATTTTTGAACACATTTTAAGTTCATTTAAAAATCCGACAAAAATGTCATTTTTGAGAGCACAGAGCATACCACCACAGCAGTGCAGAGGACAGCAGTGTGGTGTTATAGGTCCAGGGTTCAGTTCCAACACCAGCCAATGGAGGAGGAGTTTCCATGTTCTCCCCTTGATAGCGCAGGTTCTCTTTGGGTACTCCTGCGTCCTCCCACCCTACTCCCTATTAGTCAGTTTAAACATCTCAACAAAATGTCATTTTGTGGGACCACGTCGTACAGGATGTGTAGTATGTTTCAAACTAATTTTTCATGGGCTGTCAGCGCCCCCTGGTGGTCAGGTGTATGTGCTCTGAGAAGTGAAATGGTTAAAGTTTGCTAGTTAAATGTACTAATCCCCAACAACATACAACCCTGAGCACTGGTATGATTTTCATAAAGGTCATATGACTCATCTAATCTCCATCTGTCTGTGTTCTGTGACTCAGAAGACCAAGATCCAAATAAGGCTTCATGCATGGTTTCCATTTTGTTTCGTTGACTTACGTTGTTTTCATCTTGTTACATCATCAAACGTCACAAAAAAGCACTAATTCAGTAGACACTGACATCCAGGTGTGTTTTTGGTGGGTTATGTCTTCAGTGTAGCGTCTGTCTTGTTTGGTCTTCTATTGTCCTTTACGTTGGTTTGTCTGGTGGAATAAGAACTCCGACTGCAGTGATTTTAAGTATTTTGATCTGAATAACGGAAAACGGCGTTAACACCTGTGTGTTGAATATTATCACTAGTGTGTGTTGCCATCTTTAATTGGTATTTGTTGATCGCTACAGCTTGTGACTGCATTTACAGAAAATGTTTGAGTAGAACCTGAATGAGAAGCGCCTGAAAAAAATGGGGTTTGTAATGTTTACTGTGCACTTTACACACGTAGAGTGAAGTTGTCATGTTAGCCTAATAACCATCATTTGAAAGTGGAGGTGAATGTCAGAGGCACTTAAAAACAGGGCTTTGTGTTTCTCCTGCCGCCTGTTTGAAGCCTCACAGCCACAGATGGCGAGGGAAGTGAAGCTCAAGATAAAACACACAAGGTGTAAAACTACTCATTTAAATGCAAGGGATTTGTGGTTTGTTAAAAATGTGGAGCAGTCGTACTGTTCTACTGCTTTCATAACGGTGGAATGGTTTATTTTCTGCAAAGCTTTGAAATCCTTGATAAAATGAAAAGGCTTTCCATAAAATTAGATGTCAAGGTAGGCGGCATCGATTTATTCTGTACATTTAAACCACCACTGCCATGTGTGATGCAAAAAATGCATTATGAATTTAACACCGCGGTTTAATGTCATGTAACTGGTTGCCTAAAGGTTTGCATTTGTATGATGTGATATTTGCAGGTTGTCAGGAGATGTTCTCTGTCTGCACAACAAAAGTGAACTGCAAAAGTATGCAGGACATTTTTATTCAGGTGACAATGATATACATCTGGGCTGTGAGGACAGAAAAGAGAAACACTGACAAATTCTACATGATTGAAGTCACTATTGTGTCAGTGTAAAAGAGGCAGGTTAGGGTGGTGGTCATAAAGGAAGCAGAATGACAGACCTCCAAATAATGACAATAATCATGAATCCATTAAGGAATTTTTAATAGAATTTGTATTCTAATGCAGTACTGCGGTTGAACTCTAACTAATGCATGTCTTTAGTGTAAAGACCTAGACCTGTTTTTGTGATTACTGTTGAATTAAACTCTCTCCACATTTAATCTTTCCTAAAACATTCATCACCATTTCTCATGTAGATTTTCACAAAAAGATCAGAGAAAATACAGTGGTTATTGTATCAGAACAGAGAAGATGGACGAAAAGGGACTGTTTCAACAAAATACATCATTAACATGATGTAAAAAAATAAATAAATAAAAAATTAAGATTAAAAAATGACATCCCCTCTCATTTGTCAGTTACAATTACATGTCATTCATTAGTGTAAGTATTTTCCTATATTTACTTTCGTAATCATGTTGATGTTAATAAAAGCTCAGAGTGAATTTGAAGGTTATTAGAAGAAAAAGTGACTTATTCAGTAAAATATATCATTAACTGGACCTAAAATCTATGGATGGAAGTAATTGTAATACATTTATTGTATTGTGACACTGTAAAACCATTACGTGGCATCAATGAGGCCATGGGTGGAACTGTTTTTGTCTGGGTCAGAGTAATAAGTGAAATTGTCTTTTTAACCATTTGTAAAAATATGACTTGTTCCAATGTTGTTATTGGTCTTTAACCTGAACGTGGCGGTTCTGTAACTATTCCCATTATGTGACCGACTCAGAGCGGTGGTTGACTTGAGTGTCACATCAGTGCTGGGTTGGGGTTCTGTCACATGGCTGTGCTTTTCCAGGAGGATGGTGTTAATTTGAACAAACTGAAGTCTCTCTTCTCTGGTGCCCAATCCAATAAATTCTTGAGTGTTATGTGATAATAAGATGTGCAAGTGCATAAAATATGCTGCCTGTTTGTGCAGCCGTTTCACATTTTATGTCTTGACAAACATTGCTTCACAGCTTGTTTTAGCGTCTGTGGCTTTAACATCTGTCCGTCTGAACACACACTGATTACATGTTACTAGAACATTCTGGCGGAAATTTAGAAAATGCTTGGTACTTGTTACAGATTTGTACCAGAAAAAGTCAGTTTAAGAGACTTTTTATGGGTTGTTTTCAGTGTTTGGTGTAACACATTACAAAAGTACTCCATTACAGTAACTGATTACTCTAGCGCAGTAGTGAAAAGCATCAATAATCAATATTCAGTCATATTGTACTCGGTACATGTTCAACAGCACTTGCGTTACAATACACTTTTCACCCATAATTTAATTGCTCAAATAAAAAAAATAAAAAAAACAAACAGCAAGACTCTAGTGGCTTTTCCATTGACCCTCAAATTGTGTGAATATAAATTGCTCATATAAATTTCCCTAATGGAAAAAATCACAATTTCGCCCAAACTCCCATTTTTCGATGAAAAGTTTTTGCACTTGCAAGAGGTGTTTTTTTTTTTTAGCATACTTTTTAGCATACATATTTTTTAGCGGTATATAGCGCAAAACTGTAATGGAACGACCTTTTTCTGCAACTAGAGTCAAACAATTAAAAAAAGGATGTTAATCAATGTTACAACAAGAGAAGAAGAAGAGTTTTACACCAAACATGGTTGGGTCTGTGTGGACATACCAGGAAACACAACCACTGTTGAATTTAGAACAGGACAGAGGGGGAATATATAATAGTAATGAATGGAAATCAACGGGATATGTATGTTCATGTGTATGGAACCACCTGTGGTTCTGTTACTACAGCTGATCAGTCACAAACAACAACATAAACCAAAGCTGAACTGTGATGTAAACAGAGTGAGTCCAAAGAAGACGGGGCTTTGGTCCGTTTTTACACCGTCCCATTGGAAACAGATGAGAGGTTTTTGCATGTGTTTCCCGATTTTTTTCACGATTACTCATAGAGCTGAGCAATATATTGAATTAATTTGAGTAATTGAGGTTTTGCTCTGAAAGTTTATGGAAAATGCCTAAAAACCAGTCACCCTTCTTCCTCTGGAGAGCTTCCCTTTCACATACAATCTGTTTATATGTTCCTCCAGTCAGATTTTAGTAAAGAATGAATTTTTTTGTTTTTCATGTTGAAGAAAACAATCAACTAATAAAATACAAATCCAAATTTTTGGCCACATCAGACACATGATTAAAAAATTGGTGTCTTCAACTTAGTAAATGATGATCTGATGTTGACTTCTTATATTGAATTCACACATCAGTCAATACAAATATTAGCAATGCCACTCTAACAGGTTTACATTATTAAAAACTAATTTAACATCTGTAAAATCCAATACTATATGATATATAATAAAGAACCTCCTGTGAATGCTGAACACCATAACTTTCCTTTGATAAAACAAATGAGAGCCGTTCAACAAACAGACATGGTGTTACTAACAGCAGGGACTCAACTGTGTGACCTGTTGTTACACTATTAACCACAGACAGTCCTTTATTCAGTGGACGTCCACACCGGAGATGGAACACCAGGTGAACAACTATACAGTCAGCGTCTGCCTGCACTGAGGATTCACACGCCGTCTAAACGCCTGTAAACGGCCAAAGTGGGAGGGAAAATAGGAGATGGCACAACATAGGCTTTCTTTCTTTCTTTCTTTCTTTCTTTCTTTCTTTCTTTCTTTCTTTCTTTCTTTCTTTTTTTCTTTCTTTCTTTCTTTCTTTCTTTCTTTCTTTCTTTCTTTCTTTCTTTCTTTCTTTCTTTCTTTCCCCCACTGACCATCATTTGTGCTGCAGTTTGGAACCACTGATAGCGATGCTGTTACAGCCACAGCAGAAAACACGGGGGGGGGGGGGTTGTTATTTCATGACAGTCCAGATAGGCTTTTCTTGTTTCTTCTGACAGCAGCAACTCCCTGTAAAATCCAAAAGACCGAATGTCAAACACGTCAGTGTGTTTGAATGTGATATTTGTTTAATTCGGTGAAAGATCGGCGCCGCAGATTGATGTTGAACGATCAAAAAGCTGCTTCTGTTTGGTTGTTCTGATACTAAAGGTCAAGTAAATAAATGCATTCTAATGGTGATTATTTATCTGCTGTTCACATGGAAGTGTAGTCCTCATTTATAGAAACACAAGGATTTAATGTTAGTAGTGATGCACTACTTGACAAAAACGACTCATTCTGTATTGTTTAATAAGATTCATTCAATATCTTTCAGTGAGTTGGTGGAGGAGGCCAGTGAATGGAGCGGTGAAGACCGGATCTACAGAATAGCAACACTGCCATCCCATGGCCAAACGGTGAACACACCCCCCCTCCTCCTCTGAGACGCCCGGTGCAGACAGTAAGATACGGCACAGTCGCTAAAATAGGAGTTATTCTCTGTCCATTGCATTTATCTTATAGGTCGAGCACAATTCCACCGAGTCTGTTTCTCTTTCTGTATAATGAAGGGCCGTGATGGTGCTTTATCACTTGAACATCCTCATCCCCAACATTAGCTCAGATATAATGAGGGTTACTCAGAGGACGGGGGCCCTCTCTACAAAATGATAAAAGACCCCAGAGTGTGCCGCTGACACGGCATCGGTCATTAGCCTGGCTCACTTTGCCCTTTCATATATTTCTAAATAAGTGCCTTCCTGCAGGCTTAACGGACCACCTAATCTGCCTACTTAGAGGTGCATGGGGAAGAGTGGAGGCCCAGAGGTGAGTGTCAGCCAGGTAAATGTGCTTATCAGGCCTGTGACATGTTTAGCTTCTCTGGTGGAAATGCAGCCACCGGCTTTAGTCTCCTTTTTCTCTGGATATATATAAACTGGGGGGAGGATTAGTGTGTTTATATGAGGCGTGCAGGAAATGTGGAACAGTTGGCCGCCATCGGTGTTGGTTTTAAATCTCGATCCCACCCCTGTCTACCCTCTACTGTAAAGATTTTGAAGAATTGACCTCTACGATCGATGCTCGCGGATGTACAATCCCGCCCCCTCCAAAAAAATAAATAAAAATAAGCTTCAGCAGTCTTATCTTATCTCCGATGTTGTTGAGATACTAAAATCCTGCAGGTACCGCAGTACCACCAACCAGGACGAGGACGCAGGGGATGTCTGAAAGTGTTGACACCGGAGGGGGCGGGGCTTTCAGGTAAAACCCAGTGAACACAGGAAAATAGCAACTTTGCGTTCCCTCAAGATGAACCTGCCAAATTGAAATATCACAGCAAATCATCAATGCCTACAGGGAAACTAAAGGAGATCGTCAAAATACCTGAAAGCAGAATGGGGTCGGCGCGGACGGTGTTTGGAGTAAAAAAAAAAAGAAAAACAAAAAACCACAAATAAGTCCCTCCAGGAATACGACAGGAATATACAGCAACCCCTGTTTATTAGATGTTTTCCATTTGGACCTGTGATGTTTGATTACAGAGAATGGAAAACAAGTACAAATCTGAGGCTCTTCCACCTTATGTAACTCCACTACATCTCACAGCAGAAATATTGGACTCTTTACTCCACTGCCTTTATTTGGCAGCTTTATTTACTAGTACTTTACAGTTTTTCCTCCATTTCCTGTCCAGAAAAAGTCTCCACGTTAAACCAAGGGGTTGTATGAGGTAGAGCTAGGACTTCCAAATGTTGATTTCTATACATTTCAGCTTTTCTATGTGACTTATTGCCATTCATTCTGATATTATGCTCTGTATTTTGCATTTTTCTGTGAAAATCAGGTATTTTCCCATATTTAATTATTTATTTAATTTAGTGATCATGTCGATGTTCATACTTATTCAGTCCAATCTGTCATTAACTGAACATAAACCCAGTGTGTCCATCCACTGTCATTGATCCAACTCCATGGGTTTTACTGATGAATCAATGTTGGAGAAGATGATGGTGTTTCCACGGTAACTACGGAGCCTCTAGAACGTCCAAATGGGTCATATCATGTCCAAATTATTTCCATGTATTAATAGGATTAGTTGTTTAGAAGTGTTTTGTTGTTGCCAGCTGTTCAGAACATGAAGGGTTAAAACCTGTTGCTTGGAAATGCATGACCTCTAAACAGAATAGACCTCTTTTCTGAGGTGATGTTTACACATATCTGTCACCTTATACTATAATTGCCTAAGTCATATTTTTTTTCAGGTCATAGCCAATGATGCAAAATGAAGCAGCAGTGTTAGAAGAGGAAACTTACACACATATCACAATTTGACCAACAATACGACTTAGGCATTTATGTTATGAGGCTGACGGTATGTGATTCTACAAACATACGAGGATCGTAAAGAATATTCATTCACCATTTATCATCGGTGTGAGGAAGAATATTACAGCTTAGCCCTTATTCCCAGTATGGTGCCAACATGCTCATAGAACCCCCATAGAACCCCAACAGTATCAACATGTTCCAATCTAAAAATCTAAAAGGTCCAATCTAAGTGGAACATGATGTCTACATGAATTCTGTCAAATTCAGAATAATAGTGGAATATTAGTGTAAATGTACTCAGATACAGGTCTTGTCCTTCAACACAGTCTGGGTCAAAATGGCTGTAACAAACACATGATGCTGTGTCAAGATGAACCTACCAATAGTACAGAAATGAGGTCAAATGAACCCTGACTGAATATGAAAAGATATAATGGCAAAACACTGACACAGACCATAAAATAACTTGTTTTACTTCTCATTTTTTAAGGAGTTTGATGTGATCTTCCAAACTCTCAACAGCAGGAATTAGTCATGTCCCAGAACATATTTAGGACAATGAAAACCCCATACGAATAAACGCTATGTATCAAAGTAAAACTCATAGATGCTTCACATGCTGCATGAGCTGATAGTTTACATTATAGCTGTTAGCTTAGCTCTGTTTTTAGACTAAAACAGCCACAGTAAAACCACTAATCCCCTCTGTTTCCTCTTGGTTTGTGTTGTCAATAACTGAACTAAAGATCTGTTTGAATCCAACAAACAAGGTCAGAACTGTCACAGTTTAGTCTGAACCACGGATCAACAAACAGAAACTTAGCAAAGATAATAACATCCCATAATAACTTTATACCTACATAAGCCTCATAATGAAACTCACCGGTGTAGGAGAAACGCTGACGTTTACCATCCTGTACATTTACAGCTGAGTCCAAAGGCCCTGTGGTGTTAGTTGTCCTCACCATCAGAGACTGGCAGAGTGACTCCCTCTAGTGGTCACATGAATCCCCTGAACTGTTGGAATGAATATATTCAGTTCCTATCATAATTTTGTTGATAAAACTCAAATATTTTCTCCTGAGGGAGGCTTCAAATGCAGGGACGTACCTAAACCATTTAATGCAGCATCTGAGCCAAATTATATTCTAATCAATATGGCGCATGTCCAAACTAATTAAAAAGACTTTTTCCAGTTTTAATGGCTGTGGTTGGTCTCCAGTGGAGTTTTATTTTGAAGCTTCCAGGTTCTTCATTATCTTCTTCAGCTTTTCCAACTTTATGTGAAATGACATATTTTGTAATTGACAGATGTCAATGTGGACTCCCAAACTCAAATGTGACATGACTTATTTGATTTTGTACTAGAAGTAAACAAAAGTAGTAAAGAACTGTGTGAAGCAGTGATGGCGTCATGGACATTGGGTTTGGTGTCACTGGAAGAGTTTGTATTGAAACAAAGGGGGTGAGGTACACACAACTCACCACTGTCCCTCTAATTGACTTGTTAATTCAGTCACTTACTTTGCTATAGTATATTTTAAGATACTTCATAAGAAACCACTCAGTCATTTAGTTTCAGTTCCCAAGTCAGAACAGAACTGGGAAAGAAGGCTGGTTCCACTGCCTGGAAGAACCTTCAGGAGATCAAACTGAAGGAACTGCTGGCTTTAAACACAGTTAAAGTCATATGAAATCAGTGGGGAAAGGATCAGTCCACATGTAGAGGTGATCTTACATCTTATAATAGAGTAGTTCAGGTTCCACATTCAGCCCACGTGGATCTCCAGCGCGTCGAACCATTACAATAACAGTATAATAACCTATAAGTAGTGACTCCAAGTCTTTGTCTTTGTTTTAGTTTAATAAAAACATTACATTTTGAAAATATTTACAATTACAAACTATCCTTTCACAAAAAACATGTGAATAACCAGAAAAAAAAAGAAATTTCTTGCAATTTTAACAATATTATGCCTCAAGTTATCATTTGTTCAAATGCATTACACACAATGTTACACAAACATTTAGTAACAGGCAGAATGTTGTTAAAATTACACTTAATTTTCAGGTTGTTCACATTTTATTGTTAAAGAGTTATTCTGCTCTTATTTCACACTGGGCTGAATGTGGCTCCTGGACTAAAACACCCTCGACTGTTCATACCTTCAGTGTACCTTCGCCAAAGCATGCCACGGGCCGGACCGGACCCTTTGGAGGGCCGTTTTTGGCCCGCGAGCCGCATGTTTGACCCCTGTGATGGATTCTGCTTTGAGATGCTTTGAAGGAACATTGGTGTTATACTTCTAGTTCCTTTTAAATTATTGACAGTGTTTTATATGAATGTTCTTAGTTTAGTGATTTATGTACAGTTTTAGAACTGACTTGTGTTATATTTTATTTTATTTTATGTGATTTCTATTGTCTGTAACTTCTGTCTGGGCCAGGACACACTTACAAAAGAGATTTTTATTGTCAATGAGTTTTTTTTCCTGGTTAAATAAAGGTTAAATGTACAAGATTAAATAAACTATCATTGTATTTGTATGTTGTATTTGTTTCTTTTTGGTTCTTACTGACCATCGTTCTCCTGTTTTCTGTTCTTTTTAGATGCCGTATGGTCGGTTGGTCACCACTGATATGAAGTCAATCCAATGAGAATGACCTGTTACGGGTAAGTAGGACTGTGATCACACAGGTATATTATTATTATGTACATGTATTTAGAATTTGGGGCAGATTGGAAACTGAAAACCATTGTTATAACAGATTCCGCATCTGAAGTCTAATACTTCCACAATAAAAGTAGTTAAACTTTACCAAATGTGAGTCACTGATGAAGACAAATCCAGTCCTTAATGCTGGTTGGCTGTAGTTTCACAGATACAGTCTGGGGTCAAAATGTGTAATGGTAGAATTAATGGTAGAATGGGTTTAACTCCAAAGGAATATTAGTGTCAGAGCTACCAGATCTACTTCAAACATATTACAGTACATTGACTGTACAGGTTCTATCAGTGGAACATTTATACATCTATTGGACAAATGGACATAAACTAACATATATGTGGTAGAACACTAATCTCTGAATCAGATGATTTCTAATAAATAGTAGAGGAGTGATATTATGGTCTGGCCCACTGGGGGTTCGCTCCTCTGGACTAAGTGAACATTTCCATTACACTATGTTAGGACTGTCATTTTCATTACTGCTTTGAAAGTCTCAATAACAACGTGAGAGTTTTTTACAAAGACTGGTGTGGTCTTCTTTTATAGGTTCACAGTCATGTTAATATCATAACATACTTCCTCGTTCACACATGCTCCACCAAAACATCTTCCTCTTGACGTTACAAACAGCCCAGAGAACTCTGACCCCCATTCCAGAACAACGACTGTCTACGAAACTAACCAAGTGTGGACATGTGACACTAGTTGAAGTAAAACTGCTGTAAATGACCATAAAATTACCACAAAATTCTAACTGTTCAACTTCCTGTTGGGTTGAAGCGGTGTCTATAGACTGTTGTAGGTGTGATCCGTGTACATTTAAGTATTTATTTGATATTCTTTCTTTCATACAGTACGTACTGATGCCTGTAGGTAAAACCTTCTGTGAGCAGAGGTGGCACTGTTGAGTTATTTTTCAATTCCAGTAAAAATCAAAACATTTCTGCTACGTCTGATACATCTGCAAAATTTGGGGACTTTTTGTGCCCCTAAAAATACGACTATTGTTCTGTTATCTGTTTCAGAGATAAAACGTGTCAAATCTTACTTACTTTGATCAGATTAGTTGGAAAACAACACTATTGGTTGTCTCATGTTTTCAACATCTCTGATAAGTTACTGTACATAGATACGTTTGTGTATCTTAATTCCGTAGATTTATACATCCTGCACTAGACGGAATGTGAAAGTGCATGTTTTCTCATTTGAAAATAGTGTATTTAAATAGAACTAGTAGCTTTTTAAGACCCATTCTGTCATTTATTCATACAATTTCACATTTTCACCCAATACTGCATCTTGAAATCTACAGCCAACTCACACATTTCACTTCATTTTTGTTTTTAGTGACAATATTTCAGTAAATTTACACTAATGTCAATTTTGCATAAAGATCAGAGTTATCAGTTCAATTCCAAAATGGCCTTCACAACGCCGTCAATGCTCTGGACGTTTTTAATATAAAATAATTATACCTCCAGTCGCCGCCACCTAAGGGTTAACGTTAGGAATGGAAACAGAGGAGGTTGTGCATTAAGACTTTGACTGGAGTCGAGCGTCTGAATACGTCCTTCCACTACGGATGCAGTCGCAGTAAATGTGAGCTGTGTTTCCCTTCTTTTACATTCACCACAGGGAACATTCTTCCTCCTTTCCTCGACAGGACAACTATTTCACAGTGATAGATGGTGAGCCTTGGTCCGCTGATTTAGTAAAGCCTGTTTTTGGGGTTTTTTAAGTTGTGAAATAAGTTTTACTGATCCAGCCTCCCCTTCAGGGATTCATCAGTGGCATTCCAACCACGGGCTCGTCCGCAGGTGACGTTCCAATCATTCTGCCATGTATGATACGTCTGGAAGGTTAATAAAACATGCAGTAGTAGATCATTGTCAAACGGGGGAAAACAGCCTGTTGGCACCGTTTTCTACACTGCAGAGAAACAATCAATGCAAACAGAGTGAATGGAGGGGTTATTCCACTAAACTGGGCCACAAAATGCCCCAAAGGAAACATGAAAGGACAACTCACACTTTCAGCAGAGAACCTCCTGCCGTTGTAACTGTAGAAGAAGAGACAGCAGGTCTGTCGCCTCAGTGGAGCCAGCAGAGGACAACGTGGAGCACAATTTACTTGGTATTTTATGTGTTTGGACATCCAGTTGGACCAGAAAGAAATCATTTAGGTTTGTAGTATCCTTAAGCAACATAAATAAAATGTGTGGATTTACAGTTGTTTACATCAGAATAGGAGAAACCAATCCTAGAACTAATGTCATTTTACTCCTTCAATCATTTATTTTACTGTAATATTTACTGTAACACTCAAACCTTTGAGTAAAGGGGCTTTAGCTGTTTCTACTTAAAAATATTATAAAAATTACCAAAAATTATCCTGTGTTTAGAATAAAGAGTTCTGAAGTTCTGCTAAAGATGCTGATGTATTTGGTTTATAGATATGAACTGAGTTTATTTACACCAACAGGGACCAGAGCATCAGACAGTGACCAGATGGGATGAGAACCATTAAGAAACAATGTTTGGAGTCAAAGAAAAGAAGTGATATAAACAGAGGCACCGCTGGACTCAGCTGTAAATGTACAGAGTGGAGTTGGATGGTAAACGTCAGCGTTTCTTCTACACGGGTGAGTTTGATTCTGAGGCTTATGAAGGTATACAGTTATTATGGGATATTATCATCATTGCCAAGTTTCCGTTTATTGATCCATGGTTCAGACTAAACTGTGACAGTTCTGACCTTGTTTGTTGGATTCAAACAGATCTTTAGTTCAGTTAT
>JAPQRQ010000015.1:31738242-31758859 GCA_037367365.1 Apogon talboti
CACCCACCCACCCTGGCAAGCCTCCATGGCCCTTCTAGGGGACCCGCCCCACAGTTTGACAACTGCTGGCCCATACCAAATACAATAAGAGGACAGTTACAAAGAAGAGGAACAGGTCTTAAAGGTGGTGCTGACTGTAGTACCAGACGGAGGGGGAAATCCATTTGAATACATTAGTCCGGCTTCATTTGGGGCGTGTGCAGAGTCTGCAGATCTTCAGTAAAGAGGGACATAGTTCCACAGTGAAGGAGGCTTGGCTTCAAAGGTACAGTCACCTTTAGACCTGGATGACAGCTGGGAACAGCGGGCAAGTCCAGGTCAGAAACGAATGACTTTGTGAAAATGTCTCCTGTGTTGAGCGGCGAGGCTTTCACACTCTGTGCAGCTTGAAACTCAGGTATTTTCCCAAATCAAGGCCCAGCGTGGCCCCAGGCTGCACTACTACAGTGGGAGGCAGAGGGGGTTTGATAAGCCTCAACCATAGAGACACAACCGCCCCCCACATGGAACAGGCCCCGCTTGTTTGAGAATAGTTCAGACTTCCACTTCACTCAACGAATGAGGAGTGAACAAGCGACTATTACCGTCACTGCACGGATGCATCTGGATAAAGCTACGTCACCGGATTTCTTTTCATCAACCGACTCCTTCATTTGCATCGTTAGCCTCATAGCTTAATTGCCAAAATCATGTTTTTTCAGATCTTAGCCACTGATGCAGCAAGTGTTAGGATTGTAAAGTACCGCAGAAATCACAATATGGACAAAAATGTCATCATATGGCTAACCAGATACTTCAGCGATGCATCTGTGGATCCTCTGTGCTCTTTACCCACAATCCTTTGTGCCAGTCTTTTAAAAATACCTGTAAATGAAAAAAAAAAAGCGACCACAACTGCGAAAAAAAAAAAAATCATCAAAGAAGAAGAACAAAGAACTAATTGCTTCACCAGTGCTTTAAATCTAATTATCAGATGATGTTATTAGTCCAGACGAGGCAGGTTTATTTACATGATATAGAGGAATTCATGCACAAAGACGGTTCAATGAGCTGATAAATAAATAAACAAACAGAACACTCGGAGCAAAATAAAATCATACAGAAATAGATATCTACCTTTGGGATGGCACATATTCCTATTGTTGCTTTGTACACTTGAAACGACAGAATATAGGTCATAGTAGGGATATGAGTCTATGTTTGACCTGCAGGAGATGTTGGTCGATCCTGAACATAAGAAAACAGAAGGAAAATCAAACATCCAGGCAGACGGCAGGGTCTTTGCACGTAAATACACCAACAGAAGGGTTCTTATAATTATTTAAGAATATGTATTGGTTTTGAAGATACACATTTTTCCTTTCATTTTAGTCAGACTTGTTTGGAAACAGACGTCAAACTTCTCTGCAGCGGCGGTCAAGTGAACAATAGAGTCATTTAGGAGCAGGATGTTTAAATAATAACAGCCACAAAGATACCAAGTTTTCTGTTTGTCTCTGGGCAATTAGACCTCTCATGAGACCTCTGAGGAACAAACTAGAATAAAATTCAACTTTAAAACTATGGAGGGATGGTGTCGGGTTAAAGGTGATGTCAACATTAATAGTGAGATGCAGAAAATCGTCTGTTTTACATCGTGTTGAACAGCTTGAGTTTCTCACGGTAGCAGACTTTCTAATGTCCCTGTTTGAAAGAAGGTTTTGAAGCAAATCATGAAAGAAAAAAAAAAGGTGATAAAACATGTTAATTTGGATCTAATACTTGATGGCACAGTTTCATCGTGGTCTGTGAAATGTAAAAATGCTGAATTTACTGAAGATGCTCAAGATTTCTACTCCTTGTTTTTTTGTTGTTTTTTTTAACTTTCCTTCGGGTCAGAACATGTAGCAGGTGGAGCTAATGTTTTGGCATTGGAGCCCAAACTCATTTAAGGGACGTACAACACTATAATAATAATGAGATCACATTAGATTAGACTTTATTGATCCCACAACGGGGAAATTCAATGGTCAAGGCAGCAACAGAATAAAGTGCAAGAAAAAGTGTACATGCATAAAAAACCAATATAAAATAAAAAAATATTAATAGTAAGAAAAACTATAGACTATACACATATTTAATTTTTATTTATGCATTATTTACTTTTTACAATACTACTACTACTACTACTACTACTTCTACTAAGAGACAAGTACTTTACTGGGTTAAAAGGAAAAACATGCATATTTTTGCACAGCTTGTACAGTTTGCACCCTTCTGAGAATATGTGTAATGTAAAATGGGCTCATTTCAGCCACTGATACTGTTAAAATATTCATCTTTTATTTGGTGTAGTTATAATATAATTGCACTTTTCATATATTTTTCTCAGGGAGCAGACTTGGGTTGTGGGTTTATTTATGTTTTTCAAACTAGATATTAGGTTGTTTTTAACTTGCACAGGAAATTATTCAAAGAAAAGCAGAAACAATAGTTACAGTACTATTGATGTTTCTTTCAATAAAAGTTATACTTGAACCACTGTTACAATTCCGTTGAGGGTGATGGGGGGCCTTGAAATGTTTCTTCCTCCAAGGAGGGGAAACAGAAAACATTTGAGACCCACTGGGTTAAAGCAACAGGTTCATGGTATTTTTTTTTTAAGCTCCAGAGGCTGCACCGAAAAATGGAAAAGGAAAAAGGCAGATTTCTTTTACCCGGCAACACATGATGGTGAAATATGATTGGACTCTAACATTCACATATACTATTGGAAACAATGACCATGAGAACAGACACCAAATGAAGACAAAAGCCTATTGGGAATATTTAAATACATCTTCAGTGGTTCTGATTCTAAGGCCTTCCTGGTCCTGAAGGTCCACCACTGCCCCCTTCCTTTACAGTTTATTCACCACTAACTCTTTTCCACCTCAGGATCTTTTGACAACTATAACCTGGAGAGGACTAATACATAAATACACAGCCAGACAGGCCTTAGCATTGGAAGACCAAAGGCTATAGGGCGTTTAATACTGTGGTGTTTACCTGCGCTTTATCACCTTCCAAAAAAAGGATTCCCCCCCAGAATGAAAGACAAATCATTCCTTTTCTACCATTTTCTACTCAACTGTCTGTCAGTCAAAGCTCCTCTGAGGGCCAAATAAAAACCAAACATGGACAGTTCAGGGCTGTAGCTTTGTCTATAAACCTGCTCCGATTTCCAGTATTCTGGGTTTTAATTCTTTTCCCCTGTGATTGTGAAATTAATCAAAAACGGTTTGACGCTGTGAGATAGAAGAGCAGTGAA
This sequence comes from Apogon talboti, assembly GCA_037367365.1. Lineage (NCBI taxonomy): Eukaryota > Metazoa > Chordata > Actinopteri > Kurtiformes > Apogonidae > Apogon > Apogon talboti. The sequence goes on from JAPQRQ010000015.1 coordinate 31,741,532, forward strand.
GTTCTGTCAGTACAAGACATCCCTATTGTTCCATCTTGTTAGCTTGCAGTCACTGACAGCATTTCTTATCACCAAAGTATATTTTTCTTGACTTCAGTCTTCTCTTTTTACTATGAAACTGTTTTATGATTATCAGCTGACACATTGGTTTCCAACAAGCACCGACTGAGAGATATATGGATGAGCTGCTCTCCAAAAAAATCCAACAACATTCATCTTTATGTGTCAGCAAGCGAGAAAAAAGCGCTTGATAAAAATGGGCTTCCTCTGGACTGATTGGTGAAAAATGACTGCCTGATCGACTGACAAAACCTAATCTGTTCTCTTAGAGCTGGGGTGTCAGACTCATTTTAGTTCAGGGGCCACATACACATCCATATGATCCCAAGTGGGCCGGACCAGTGGAATAATAGAATAATATCATGTAAACAATCCAAGTGTTTTCTCTTTGTTTTAATGTGAAAGAGGTAAAATTACATTATGAAAACGTGAATAACCTGAACAACCATGTACGACCTGAAATTCCTCAAGAAAATAAGTGCAATTTTATCAATATTACGTCTCAGCTTAATATTAACACTACTTAGAGTGGATCTACAAAGGCACAAAACATTAAGTAATAGGCATAAGATTGTTAAAATTGCACATATTTTTCTTTAGACATTTCAGGTTGTTCATGTTTGTGCAGATTATTCACATTTTCATCGTGTAATTTTACTTTTTTTAAATTAAAACAAGAAGAAAATTTGGAGTTGTCGTCATTTGTGGGTTATTATTTTATTATTATACTGGAGATCATATTGGTCTCTATGTGGATCCTGAACTAAAACTATTTGGACATCCTTGACTGTTGATATCTTCAGTGTAATTTGTAAATTCACCCCTCGGGCCGGATTGGAAACTTTGGCGGGCCAGTTTTGGTCCACGGGCCGTATGTTTAACTCCCCTATCTGAGAGGATGAGGTGTCATGCAGGAAGTTTTTTGGTGTTTCCCACTTCTGCAGGTCGGTGTAAATATACCCCGTCAAATCAGAACTCATTCAGCCGCTGCATTACTTCGTAAGAGCCGGTGCCCGATCGACGGAGCCTTTATCTTTTGGGTTGGGAGTTGACGTTAATTAATGTTCAGCTTGTGGCATATCAATCTTTGTCCAATTAAAGCTTTGTTTTTAAGGGTTTTACTTTCAGTTGTGCCATTTATTCTGCACACTGTTCATCGCGCCCTGTAATTAGCCGCTTTTTTTGTTCTTTTCTGCAAAGATTAGTGCTATACAGAGCTTCATCTCCGACCACAACAGCCTCAAAATACATGGAGAAATTACTATGTTGGCACTTCCTGGCTGCGACTAGTCAATCAGTGTGTCAAAACCATAACAGAAGAACGCAGGGCTGGTATTAAACTTAATTTTCAGTCATCAGCAGTGCTATATTGCTGGATTATAATTTGTGTGATCTGCAGAAGAATGGTTAAAATTACAATATTTTTTTTCCTCTAACAATGTGAAATTGTCAGTGTTTCTTTCTACAGTAGCAGCTGATTCACCCTGTTTTACATTTTCTCTCGGGAGTTTGGAGAACTTTTTTCCATCTTTTAAATTTGAGACTTTTGTATCATATTTATATCCACAGAAGCTCATGTTGGTCAGCTTGAAATGCTCGTGTTAAGGAAAAATAACAAAACTAAATTCTGGACAATTTCAACATGTCATGGATGTGTTTCATTATCTGCTGAAACGACAGAACAGAGCATGTGCAGAAGGGAGCAAGTGGGTTTGGAGACTTGGCAGAGTTCAGTGACTTCAGAGTGATTCTTAAGGCAGTACATCACAAATGCATGTGGTATCCAAAGCTCTTTTCCACCACTGTATTTAAAGGGTACCTGTAGTAAATTTTTATTGCTAGCTATTTTAAAAATCACATATAATACTAGCGGTTCTGTCAGGTAACTTGGCCCGTTGTCAAGCGTGCATAAGTACTGGATCACTGCTCTGTCAGTCAGGCATGGTCACAGACATGTTTCCTCCTTGACGGGCCGGTACTGACCCAGACTGTGTATATTGTCCCATTACCTGGGCTGAGATGGACTGGTCACTGGCCCTGTCTAAGATGACACATTATCAGACAGCTGCACAAACAACAAGCACCAACACGTGCTTTCCACTCAATGGCGCTCACTGACTGCTGCTTGTTTGCTTGCACTCATCACCCGGGAACAATGCATGTATGTTATTTCTGGCCTGCAATGGCTGCTCCAATAGGTTCTGCCCCCCGCCTGTAATTCACATAATAAAAAGGTGCTTTGTTGAAGCCAATAATGTAATAACAGCCGATAACGTAATAAAGTTGCCCTTTTTGAAATGTAATAGGCCAATAACGTAATAACTGGACAATAACGTAATAAAAGTCCTGAACCGGTAACGTAATAATTTTTGGCTAACAACGTAATAATTTATTACGTTATTGGCTGCTTAATACATTATTGGCCTGGTAGAAGAAAAAAAACTTTGCAAATGTAATAACTGAGCCAATAATGTAATAAATTATTACATTATTAGCCAAAAGTTACTACGTTATCGGTTCTGGACTTTTATTACATTATTGGCCGCTTATTACGTTATTGGCCTATTACATTTCAAAAAGGGCAAATTTATTACGTTATCGGCTGTTATTACATTATTGGCTTCAACATGCTTTTATGGTGATTTTTTTCTTTTTCTACTCAATTTGCGCCTCTAATTTACAAAGCACAGTTAATGTTGTACGGATGACCCGTTCAGGGACACTTTAAGTTTATGTGGTTAATATGAGCTGTACAAGAACTGTTAAAGAGGCAATATTTTGTTTGATTCAACAATGTGAAATTGTCAGTGTTTCTTTCTAAAATAGCAGCTGATTCATCCTGTTTTACATTTCCTCTCCGGAGTTTATGAACTTTTCCATCTTTTAAATTTCCACCACTTGCACCTAATTTTTACGTCCACAGAAGCTTGTGCCGGTTAGCCAGAAATGTCCTTTTTGGGCTAAATGATAAGGGAGCCGTTGTGACTGAAAGGGCAACAACAAGAGGGGAAATCTGAAAGTAATTTTCCAAATCAAAAAGTCATTTCCAATTCCACCTCTCCTTTCATGGCCCGTTTTGTGCCGCTCTCATCTTTCCTCCCCTCTCTTCTCGTCTTCTTCCCTGCAGAGCTGCTGTCAGCCTGCCACGAGCTGCGCTGCCGCTACGGCTGCGTCATGACGAGGAACGGCACCTTCTGTTTCTGCGCTGACGGCTTTGAGGTCGGCGAGGACGGGACGAGCTGCAGAGGTAGGATTCAGCTGCACGAGGCGGGGGCCACCTGCCACGGAGATCACCCCCCCCTCCCCTCCTGTTTTCTTTCCACCCCAGTCTCTCCTTTTTTGCCCTCGGCCAAACTTCCTTCAGATGAATAAACAGGAGGCTCTGTGTATGAGAACCATCTGTCTGCAGGCAGGGCCTTATGTAAACTACATTACACCCCAAACACACATGCATGCTTGCACATCATGAGCTGTATATGCAATGCATAACTTCTAGGTTGCTATTTCCTCCCTCTTTATGTTCTTCACCCATGCCATAAGCCTGGTTTATGACAGCCGCGGAGGACAACGAAATGTCAAACCTGCTTCTGGAGTTGCAGTGTCTTACTTGGACTCTGCACATACCCTATACAAACGACACGGCATCAAATTGCATAAGTATGCCAGGGGAAGAGGTTTAACAAAGTAGCAGTGCTTCCTGAAATTGATCCTGTTTGGGGGAAGACATGAGAAGGAGAGCTTTAGAAGGTGCTGCAGCTCCAAAAAAAAGGCTCATTGGTTATAAAAGTAATTATGCCTGAGGTGCCAGAGTGAGGCCACATTAAGTATACTTTATGTATTTGGGTCATGTTTGAGCACACCTAATTTGTTACAAATGACTCTTTTCCTTTTTTTTTTCTCCATAAGATCATGATGAATGTGCCATGTATGGCGCATGCAGCCAAACCTGCACGAACACCTACGGGTCATACAGATGCAGCTGCACAGAAGGATACATCCTACAGCCTGACAGGATATCGTGCAAAGCCAAACAAGGTGAGCGGCACACTTGCATCGGAAAACAACATAATCTGCATAGTATGTATGTTTCATTGCTAATAATAAACAGGGCGAGCTTTGCCCAACCGGAGTGGATTTCCAGCTTATCATCTCCTCGGTGCTCACCAGCTTTGGTAGGGCAAGATTAATGTGGTTTAGCAGTGACCACATCTATCACCCACATGGGAACGGGTAGACGTGGTCAGGCCAGGATAATGATAAAATTAATGAGCATGAGATTTTAAGTGGGAGCAGTCGGGAGTATTTTGTGCGGAGACAATGCCCAGCGTCACCCTGATTTATGTTAATGCCTGATTCTAGTAACAAATCTGTCCCAATGAGCAAAATAGCCTACTTAGAAATAAAACAACTAAAGCACTTATTGTGTTTTGGTGGTCCGGCATTTACAAATAAACAAGCTTAACCTTACGCCGTATATATTTGTGTCGTGCATTGAACCATAAAGTGAAACAGATTTTTTTTAGGGTGTTGTCACCGTGGCATATATGGGTTGAAAATTGCTAGAGGCACAACACACCTAGCTGGGGAGAACACCACTGTTGCAGCTTTTAATCAACGTGACTGGTGTCCTACCAGGAATAAACTGAATATGATTACCCATAAACTTAACTGAACCCAATGCTCACATGCATTAATATTAATTTAGCAGAGAGCGATAGTGGTACTCGGATAACTATGGGGTTACCATTAGTTGTAAAAGCTCATGAATATAAATTTCAGATGGAGCTCTCTGAGGCTACGAGATGATGAGCAGCAGGGTATGAAACACATATCGACGTGTTGGGCATTAGATTGAAGTTAAAACTCTCCAACACAGATTTTCTTGTTTGGGGTTTTAATCTTGATTTAATCTCCTCTGGTTTTGGTTTTGTCGAAAATGAAAGGAACGGTGATTTTTCATTGGATTTGTCCCAGTAACAAACAGCACCCTGATGGTTCACATATCAGCACCAATCAGAGCAGTGAGACATCAAGGAAAGTCCACAGATGAGCTTTATTAGAGCACTTAGTGATGGTATGTTCCACATAGATACCTCCATATCTGACCATGTGGGCAGAGGAATAACAAACCTTCACTGCTTTACTCAAAGCACCAGACTGAATTTAGTCCACATTTTCACTAAATTACACCAGATTTGATGAAGCTGTTTCCATAGCGACACCAGGAAACAAATGTGGCACCATCATCAGGTCGACTGTAATGTTTCCATTTATTTCTTTATTTATACACAAAGTGAATGAATTTGTCATGGACACAGTTTCTTCCGTTTGTTTTTTTCACTCTTCAGAAGTGCAGTTATTATGTCCCAGCCTTTCTTTTTTATTACACATCCTGAGATTGAACGATAACGTCTGGCCTCGACCGTCGGTGCACAAACTCCTGCCTCACAGTCCATGTTGGAGTGTGCAGTTGATGGGGTCTTTTCTGAGGAGCTCTTCTACTGCAGTGGACGAGCTCCATAATCCAGGTTGGACTGAGAGGCGGGGCTGACCCCTATCAGCCTGTTTACTGGAATGTCTGACTCCCAAAAGGTGATTCACAAGGATCAGAAAAGAGGTTTATGAGATTTATGGACTGTATTTATAGGGGAGAGAAGATCGAGATAAAGAAGGACCTGTTCAGGAGTCGAACTGATGAAAACACCACGTCTACAATTAAGAAAGTGATGGAGACAGAAGTCCTGCGTTTTATTTATGACTGATTTTGTACTTTTGTTTATTTGTTTGTGCCATTTTCCTATTCTTTATTTTTCTTTCTACCTTGCTTTCAGTCTTTGCTTCTTTGCATTTTTGTTTTTTATTTGCTTTTTCTTTCTTTCTTTCACTGTTTTTATTTCTATATCTATTTTTCTGTTCTTCATTTTGTCATTTGTACCATTGTTTCTTTCTTTACCTTTTTCTTAGTCTTTCTTATATTATTTTCTATTAATTACTTGTTTCTTTCTTTATCACTTGCCTTCATTCTTTTTTATTAATTTCATTCTTGTACCTCTTTCTTTCTTGTTTATTTTACTTTCTGTCATTTTCCTGTTATTTCCTTCTTTCTTTCTCTCTCTCTCTCTCTCTCTCCTCTCCACCAGATGATAACTTACATTTCTGTCTCTCTCTCTCTCTCTCTCTCTCTCTCTGTGGTGTCCAGATCCGGGCGACCCCCGTCCAGTGCTTCTCATCGGCGGTCCGGATCGTATCGTCATCACCGACCTAAATGGAACAGGCCTCCAGCCCCTCCGGTCTCTGACTGTAAATGGAACGCTGGCGTTGGATTTCCAGCACAACCAGGAGAACGTCTGCTGGGTTCTATCAACAGAATCCTCTGGGCAGCTCCGATGTGCTGAAACCAGGAGCCTGCGAGGATTCACACGGGAACGGGAAATAAGAACACAACAGAGTGTACAGCGTATGTCATCAGCTGGTCGCCGTTTGCTGCACTTTCATTCTCTTTTACTTTTTATTTCATTTTCTGATAAATTTCACTGGTTTTCTGCTCTTGAATCAGCGGATAGCGGTGCACCGTCTGAGCTCAGATACATATGGTCTAGTGCAGATGTGTCGAACATACGGCCCGCGGGCCAAAACCAGACCACCAAAGGGTCCGATCCGGCCCATGGGATGACAAGATATTGACAGATATTAGTCAAAGGTGTCAAAATCCTTTTAGCTGAGGGGCCACATACAGCCCTGTTCAATCTAAAGTGGGTTGGACCAGTAAAATACTCCCATAATAACCTATAAATGATGACAACAACAAATGTAAAAAGTACAATGACATGAAATGTGTTCTACATCTACAAACTGTGTTTTCACAAAATATTTCAATAACCTGAAGAAATATGAACAACCTCAGATGTCTTATTATGTATGTCATAATGACTCAATATTCTGCCTGTTATTAAATGTTTGGTGTGTTTGTAGATCCACTGTGGTCTGTAAGTTATAATCCACATGGTAAATGATAAACTGAGGCAGGACATTGGTAAATTTTACTTTGTTCATTTCAGGTTGTTCATGTTATTCACATTTCTTTAAAGGATAGTATGTAGATGTACATATTTTCATCATGTCATTTTACTTTTTCACTCTAAAACATAAAGACATTTTTGGAGTTGTCATTATTTCTAGGTTACGACCCCGCCCCGTGAAGGGGAGGCAAGTGATGTTGATTTTGGTTTGGTTTGTTTCTTTGTTAACACTTTAGTAGCAAAACTATTGGTTGAATTCAGACCAAGTTGATTTTATAGATTGCCAGTGACCCAGAATAGATGTGATTACATTTTGGGAAAAGGAGGTCAAAGTTCACATTTTTTAAAATACATTTTTTAAATCTTCTTTTTCCATTTACTTATAAAGGGTGGAATTTCAAATGTCTATAAAAACATCAATTTAGTTTCAATTTACTTCAGACTTGCCACATATATAGAGGCTATTGATATGCTGACATCATCACACACATAGACATGATGACATCAGCTGGATCCCTGCCAAAATAAGCTACAATACGTGTGAGGGGCAGGGTTTGTTGTGCCTGGAACCATTTGTTATGTTATTGTTTTAATGGTCCAGCCCGTTTGAGATGGAACTGGGCTGTATGTGGCCCCTGAACTGAAATGAGTCTGACACCCCTGGTCTAATGCATTCTCACACACTGAACTTATTTCTCTGTTGCCTTTTTTATGCCTTGTGCTTTTACCTGCACGCTCTCTTCATCTCTTTATCATCTCTGTGCGGTTAATGCAGGTTATCCTCTGCGGTTTTAGCCGCTGACCTTTGCTCTACAGCTGTCCTTCAAACCTGCCAGCCGCACCAGCCTGACTGCCGGAAAAACAGGCTTTCTTTTCATTCACTAAGCGAATCTGGGCCAGATTTTCACAAGTAGCAAAGATGTTTGACATTGACATTGGCATGAATCTCTCTGGTTATCTGTCCACTTTGTTGGTGCAGCAGCTTAAACAGTTTTCAATCGGCACATTAGCATAGACACACTGAAATGACCCCAAAACAAAACAAAACTTCACCTCTCTGTTTTATTTAACCCTTAAAGACCCAGTGCTTCTTTTGTGGCAGCTCCCAAATGAATTTTTCTCTTTATTTAACATTTCTTAAGATTCAATACCATTTATTATAATGGCGTGACCTTCTTGAAATAATGACCTGAGTCATAATTTTCACGTTTTTCAAAAAACTGAAAAAAACCCAAAAAAAACTGAACCAAATATGAGTGTATTAATATTATTTATTTATTTATTTTGAGAAAAACTCAAAATTCTGACTTGGGTCATTGTTTTAAGAAGGAGATGATATTATCCTCTGCATTTTTTCATTTTTCAGGGTCAGTCATATATTTTCTGATATTTAATTCACTAATCATGTAGAGGTTCATAGAAGCTAAGGGTAAATGCCAAGGTTATTATATCAAATCAGAGAAAACTGAAAAGTGACTTATTTTAGCAAAGATGTCAGTTACTGAACATAAACCAAGTGTCTCCAACCACTGTCATTTATCAAAGATGACGGTGTTTCCACGGTAACTACGGAGCCTCTGAACATCCAAGTGGGTCATATCTGATGACCATGAAAAGATGAATAACTGTATTTTACACTAATTATTTACATGTATTAATAGGATTAGTAGTTCAACAGGTATCAAACATTTAGATCAGTGGATTCTTTTGGTTGCCAGCAGCTGTTTGGGTCATTGAGGGTTAAAATACATGTTACTTCTTATTACAAGTTGTAATAAGATATGGCTGCATTTTTCCCCCATTGGCATGCATAGAGTACATTAGCAGATTGAAAATTATAATTAACACTTCTATGAATGATGTGCATAGTGTGTTGTGTTTCTGTATTTCTATGAAAGATGTGTCCACAAAGACGTGGGTCTACACTAGGTGCCAAAAGCTGCCAGTCCATTAGATGTGTGCCAAGTTCAGCTGCCAGTATGACAAATCCTTCCCATTTGGGTGCTGTACAGTAAATGGACATTATTCATTAACAGATCCTTCTAAAGAAAAACAGAAAAGGCTCAAATATATACTCTAAAATATCTAAAAACCACCACACCTGCTTTGTATATTTTCTTGATTTTTGCACTGCAGATAATTCTGAATAGGCTTTTTTTGTTCATATTCATAGAAATGTGTAATGTTAGGTTTTGTTTCCTAGTGTTAAAATCAATTTATCATCCCTGTAGGGAAATTTAGTCCCTGCATTTTACCATCCTAATTCATTTAGCAGCTGGCACTAGCATTAGCAATTAGCGTTAAGCATTAGCAATTAGCACGTTAGTATTTCTTCAATGTAACAAGGAAATGGTGGACAATGAAAATGTAAGTCATTCAACGTCTTATTATTATTACAAACAAAATTTCAGCACTAGCTCAACCGTACCACATTTTATTGTTTTATTATTTTCATGTCATTTAGCAACACAGCCATCCAGTAGATTTTAATTAAATTACATATTTTTACGTGTCCAAAGGTAATAGTTGTGGTAATGATATTAAATGTATATATATTTTCTTACAAACATTGAACATGGTGAATTTCTGAACCACATTGGTTCCTTTTTATTTCTTCAAGAGCTCCAGTTTCTGCAAACAGAAATAGGTGGAGAAAACAAAATAATAACTTTAGTTTTAGTTTACTGCATTTGCAGAGTATAGTTGGCACATTCTACAAGAGTGGTTATAAGACAAAATGGATTATGTAAATGCCTCTCCTTAAGTATCTGCTTAAAAAATCACAGAAACTAATCCAAATACAGGAATCAATATAACAAAAAAGAAAAAAACAACAATGCAGCTTACATAGAAGGAATCTTATACTTAAATAATGGCATTTTCAGATATATTTTTAGGATAATGTAGATGTTGAGTGAAGTTCCACATCTCAATATTTCAGTTGTTATTGATTAACACAAGTCCGTCAGTACAGACAGTGACAGTCCTTGGTCCTTTTTTTTTTTTTATCTGGTGGAAAGTATTCACCCCATTAGATGTTTTCTCCTTTTATTGTGAAAAACTTCAGTTGTGGTGAAAACAACAACTCCCATAATCCCATTGTTCCTCATTTCTAATTCATCCAACTATGCTGATTGAGAGAAATTGCATATGTGCATGAAAATATTGCATAATGTCAAATACAGAACTGTGAAAAAGTCTAAGTCCAACATTATGTTTACTGGTTTTGTTCTAATGTCCACACATATTCATTTCTCATGATGTGTTTAGATCCAACCTGGATGCGTATGTGTGAAGTATGTACAGCAGGAAAAACAAAAGTGTCAGGGAAATAAACAGCCTCTATAACCAAAGTGGCAGAATTTAGTCTGACCTCCATTTGCACTGAGCTTTTATGACTTTAACCTTTACAGCACATTTAGTTCAGTTTTTGTGTGTGTGTGTGTGTGTGTGTGTGTGTGTTTGTTTTTTAAGGCTGTGCACATATTTCCTGTATTTTCTTGTAGCATCTGAAGAGTACCAGAAATAAATATGTATGCTTATTTCAACCTTGAAAAAACAACAGGAGGTGGCCTATGATTTTTGCATGGTACTGTAATTTTTCATGTGTTATTCACAAAATTCTAAATCTTGTTTTTTTTTTTTTGCAGATGTGGAACAAATTGCTATAGACTGGCTGACCGGAAACTTCTATTTCGTTGACCGGGTCACGGATAAGATATTTGTCTGCGACCGGAGCGGGAACACTTGTGTTACCATCCTCCAGCTAGACTTGGTGAATCCTAAAGGAATAGCTCTGGATCCTCTCATGGGGTGAGTGTTCTGCAACCTACATAATACACTAATACACCATCTCTGAAAGCTCCACAAGGCTCATTTATCATCATGCATCTTTTGTAAAAGAAAAGAAAAATCGTGAAAGTAAAAAGAGAGTTCACTATGCATAACAATTGACTTGTCTGAGAGAATGTGACTGAGTTACAATGAAGGGATTTAAATGATTCCCTGTCCTTCGTCTCAGCCCTTTTCTCTTTGAGCTGTGTAATTTGGTGGATAGCTGCTGATGCTTCAGACAGCTTCCACTGTCTAGACGTTCATTTGTATTCTGATTTCTCTCCACATCCCTCAGTAGAAATTCCCCCTGCAGGACTTTCCATTAAAAGATTTTTGTCTCAGTAGAGATCACAAAAAAGCTCAACAATTGCGGAGCTGAAATAAAAAATGGAGAATCGACACGTTTACAGTCAGGTGGATCAGATACGTTGCATAACTTATTCCCCAGATTTCCTTTTCGGAAACAAAGGCTGGGCCATGAAGAAAAAGTTGAATTATGAACTCATATGTACATTTTTCTCTATATTTGAGCCTCTTGTAAACACTTAACTAGCAATTTATGTCATTAAAACACTGATTGCTTTAAAATGTTAAGATTTTTAACAACTCAGGCTTGTCTGTAGAAAGTGAAGAGATTAGAAAACAGTGGTGTCACACCTCAATTTGTGTATCCATACAGTTGTTGTGTGTAGCAGACATGCAACTGAACCAATCAATCAATAAAATGTTATTTATATAGCACCAAATCATAACTGAAGTTATCTCATGACACTTTACATATAGAGCTGGTCCAAAGCAGACTCTTAGGCCAATTTACAGTGTGGACTGGACACATAGGTGTGTAAACTGGTGTATGACCTGCGATAGATTGTGGTTGGCACAGACACATTTGCAGATGGACATGTACAGGTGTTGTGGTGACATCTACAGAATATAAAGAACACACTCCAGAAACCAAACCAACACTTTTAGGTTAAATGTATAACTGAAACTGTTGGTGCTTCACCTTCATGACAGATTAAATCCTCTGCACCTGCTCCGTCTGGTATTATCCACGGTATCCACAACGTAACACCAAATCAAACTGTTTTTATTATTGAAAATGTATGACCATTTTCCAGTTTATACATAAAAATCATTCCGTGCCATTTGAGGTCATTTGTCAACATACAGTTCTGAAGTGAGGTGAAAAAGATAGGTATTAGGAAAAGTACATTAGGTACAGTATAATCTTTCCATCTATCAGTATATGAGAAAACCCATGCAGCTTCATAAAAACCACGTCCAATAAGAGGGGATTTCTGTCTTTTTTCAAACCCTTTAACAGAGTTGGTCAACTGACCATTATGGCAGTTTGATTTAGTTCTGTATTTTCACAACTATACCCTGTCCGCACCAACATGGGGTTCTTATAAACAAATGTTTTTTTCCTCTGCTTTATTAAAAAAATCTGTCAACATGACCTGGTTTTATAAAATACATCTATCCACACAACCACCAGAAAAGCCCAAACAAACAAAAAAAAAACCTCCACGCTGGTCTAAACTCTCAGACAAACCATAGTAGATGATGTCCAACCTGTGGACACCGTGGATAATCCTGGACGTATCAGATGCAGAGGCTCATGAAGGTCATGAAGGTGTAGTTCAGGTGTAAACGTGTGTTTCCTTAAGTGTTGGTTGTGTTTGTGGAAGTGGATTTGTCCATAACACCGGTCCGGTCCGGTCCATCTCCCAAAGGTACCAGTGCTGACCTCCATCTACTGCAGGTCATACACTGGTTTATACACCTGGATCTGATGTTTCAGGTACAGATTCATTACACAAACACATAGTAGACATGAACAATATTGGGTGTGACACCATCATTTTCCAATGTCTCTGTTTTCCCTAACACCACAATAATCCATTTCTAAAAATCTTGGTTTTTGCAACATAAAGCCCCATTTACACGTGGATTAAAGGCTCAAACATAGAGGAAAAATATCTGTTTTGCAAAGTATCTGCGTTAGTATGGACTGGGCATGGTGATTGTCAGTTCAATTTCCTGTTGAATGGTCTCTCTGTGCCATGTTGGTTTCCCCTGCTGTCAAAAACATGTATGCTAGGTTAACTCTCCTGGCATAGATCATAGTTGGTCCCCAAGCAATAAAGGTGAACTTTAACCTGGGAGAAAAGTCCAAATTCTCATCTGTGATCTCCTTTATAGACCTATGGATTTTTCCTTGCAGAACTCCGTCGGACCTTAGGACATTGCCAAAGGGCATGGAGTGGCGTACCCTCTTTAATCTGAGATTTCCACTGATCTGTTGTTCTTTTAAGACACAGCCTTGTCTGAGCATTTGTAGCAGCTTGTGGTTGTTGTTTTTTTCACATTCTAGTGTGTACAGGATATTATGTAGAGTGAGAATTGTGTGGGTGGAATTTTTTAAAGGTAGGGTCTAAGAGTAAGAGGGATTCTCTACATATTCCTTTTATTATCAGTCCTGTTCTGGCCTCAGGCTCAGTCTTTGAATTAGAGGCAAGTTTTGTACACCTTTCCTGAGTTTAGAATTTAGGCTGGAACATGTGTCTCATCATTATTTGAGCTTGTAGCAAAGTAATGACTCCCAAACACCAGCAACAATAGCTGCTGTGGATATGTTGTGTTATATTGTGTTCTGACCAACCCCCGCATGACTACAGGTCTGAACATTTACACTGTCTAAAATAATATTCACCTCGGTGGATGCTTTTGCCTTTTATTGCTTTTATACATGGAATCATAGGCAGTATGTTGTGGTATTTATGCGTATTTAGAAATACCCAACACATTTGTAGAAACTAATTTATTAAGTTAATGAAAAAAATATATAATGTAAATTAAGTGACTGCCACCATATACATTTGTTAGGCACTAAAATATGATGTGATGCCTTTAAAGGGGTTCTATTTGGTATTAATATTCCAAGTATCACACCAGAACACACTTAAGACCAAAACCACTAATGAATCAACGCTATGTATCCACAGACTGTATCACTCAGTGAATAAAGTATAAAGTTCATTGTTTCCACACATGTGTATTATGGTATCAAATTTTCTTGTTCAATCTAAAACTCATAGATACTTATTTTGAGAGTCATTAACAATAACATTGTGTCTTATAATCTTCACATGGTGCATCTGCAGCTGATAGTTTACATTATAGCTCTGTTAGCGTAGCTCTGTTTTTAAACTAAAACAGCCACAGTAAAACCACTAATCACCTCTGTTTTCTGTTGGTTTGTGTTGTTAATAACTGAACTAAAGATTTATTTGAATCCAACAAACAAGGTCAGAACTGTCACAGTTTAGTCTGAACCACGGATCAACAAATGGAAACTTAGCAAAGATAAGAACATCCCATAATAACTGTATATCTTCATCAGCTTCAGAATCAAACTCACCCGTGTAGAAAAAACGCTGACGTTTACCATCCAACTCCATTCTTTTCTTTTAGAGCTGTGTCCTGTGGTGAAAACAATAGTGTTTCTAGCTTTTATGACTTTGTCACTTTCTTTGATTCTTAAAGTTGTTTCCTAGCGGTTCTCGTGGTCAGATCAATCCCCCATCCCTTTGGTGTAAATAAATTCAGTGCATAGCTCTACAGTCCAATGCTTTGGCATGTTTGGCAGAACCTCACAGCTCTATATTCTAATTTTAAGTTATTTTTTCATATGTGAAAGTATAAATACTACTTCTTGCCCATTTAAGGTGTGTTTATTGTTAATAGACTGTATTTGACATAGGTTTGGATTCTAATTCAAAATAATCCTCTCATGATTTTTATATACAGGCTCAGTTTTGTTTTTTGGGTTGCAGTGCCTCTGTGTTTTCATTAAAAGTAAGGGCTACTTTTCTGTGGGTTTTTGGTGTAATCACATTGCTCTCTCTCACACACAAGTGCTTGTTCAGTTCGGTGTGTACAGAGGAATGATAGTATGGATATAGTAGAGTCTTCAAGCCCACGAGGGACCTGAGAATGGAGGCTGCTGGTTAGATTGACTACACAAGATCCAGAAGTTTTTCAAGGCTTCCTGCCTCTAATTGGTGAAACACGGGTACAGCTGTTACTGAAGAAACAAGGCTGAGAGAGGTCTGTCAGCCTGGAGCAATGGAGTGAAAATAAAAGAAATCAGGCCGGTGTTAGACAGCAGCACAGCATGAGGCACAGTGTTTATAGAATATGCTCTGGTGTGGCACTCCACTTTCAGTTTTGTTTGATTCTCCTTTCTTCCCATATGATCAGATGTAGCATTTTAACTCGGCCAGAGATAGTAATTTAACCTTTTCACCTTTTGCTCTTTACTTATTAGTACCCCTGTAGTAATTTAATGGTATTTATGTGCAGCGGTACTTGTATTATTGTGTTTTTAACAGTAGTCACAAAGTGACGTATCACCTTTATTCTTAATTTAGAGAAGATTTTTCTATTTGCACAATTAAAGCATTATATTAAAGGTGCAATTGTTTCTAGTATAAATCATTATTACGCTGATTGTTGCATTTTAGCCTGAGGACCAGAAACCAGATCACTCCTCACATCCCTCAGTCGAAAACACCCGTGCAGGACTTCCCATTACAGGATTTTTGTCTGCAGAGATCACAAAAAACTCAGCAACTGTGAAGTAAGAAAAAAAAAAAGAAAATAGTGGAAATTGACATGTTTACAGCGTGTGGCTGACAGCTGTGTGCATCAGATATGTTCAGCAAGTTATTTGGAAGGTTTTTTAACTTCTTCTTATGAAAGAAAGACTGGTAGAAAACGTCTTGTAGAAAATATGAAAAATTACATGAAGCCTTGTTAGTATATGAACTAGGAGAGGAATTTTCTTGATAGTCCAGTTAGTGCAGCAATAACAACCTGTCCAATTCCATCCTGAGACATTATATATTTATTGATGTATTTCTCCTTTCATTATTACAACTCATATTTCCAATAATTGTGTTAGAAGTTGAAATGCTTTTGTCGTTTACATTACCAAGTCTGGTCCATCTCTTGAATGTCTTGTTTAGTTTGTTGTACTTAAATCTCTATTTAAAACAAAAACAAAACTCGATATAATTCTCTGTCTGTGCCATTATGATTCACTGTTATTCTGATATTGAAAATCCAGAAACACTCACTGGTTTGAGCCTGTTGAAATTAGTTCCAGGCTAATTTAAATGACTACCTGAGTATATTGGTTTATAATTAAAGTGGCAAATTAATAAGAGCTGTAATTGATTATGAATAAAAATCACTTCAATAACATAAAATATTATTCTACATATAGTACTCAACTTCTCCAACTGCCTACATCCATGATTAAAATGACAAGTTCATTTATATACCACATTTCTTACCCAAACAGGATTCATGATGCTTTACGTAAAGGAAAAGGGGGCATCTATGGTTGAATACAATAAAGTGGTTAAATAATAAAAGGAAACAAAAAACACTATACAATTAAGAGAAAGTATGGAGTGTAGAAATAATAGAAAAATATATACCCATGCTTGCATTCTAATAGACTCACAGAGTTCATTCATAGACACATGAAAAGAGGATTTTTTTCCCTCCAATCTGGATTAAACATGTCACCATTTGGGGAAAGTCTAAGCTCTACTGGCAGTTAAATGCAGCTTCAACATGTAGACTGTTGTATGTGGAGGTTGCAGGTTAGATATTCTGGGAAAATCTATCCTCATTCCTTGTGTGTCAGCGTCTCTCCTGCATCTGTACAGCAGAAACAGTCACAGTTGGATCATGGTTGTAGAAGAGAAGCCAACAAAAGCACAACTCCCACCACAGTTCACACTCAGGTTCTTCTGAATGTTCCCGAAGAACAACTACAGCTTTAAATCTGGGTCAGGGTAGAAGTATGTTAAAGTGTCATGCCGCTGATGGCCACTAGAGGCTGGCTCCTAAACGATCTGCTCCCATAGACCTCCACTGAAATTTCCTCTAGAAAAATTAAGTCAAATCTGATCTTATTTGCTTTATTTTCACCTTCTATTGATAACAGGTAATTTTGTTTAATAGGCTACTCTAACAAGACCATTAAGTGATTGTATTTTGAGGTATTTACCATACCACTGTATCATTAAGTTAGCATTAGCATTAGCTCACACACCAGCCCTTGCAGTTCCCCAGTGTTAAGTCTTAAATTCATTTTAACATGTGGTCATTTGTCAAACAATTTGTTTTCCCTCAAAATAAAGGCAGCTTGAAGTGTTACAGTTCGTATTTTGGATAAATATACATATCTTGATCATTTTTTGTTGACTTCTTAACCCTCGAAGACCTAAAAAGCTACCAGTGACTGATGTAAAATGTAATTAACTTTTAATCCACTAATCTTATCAGTACATGTCAATAATTGGTGTAAAATACAGTTATTCATCTTTTCATG
>JAPQRQ010000015.1:31778360-31789164 GCA_037367365.1 Apogon talboti
AGAACTCAACTAATTCAATCACAGTCCATATATGACTTCTATCAGTGATCAATAGGAACTAGATTGATATCTGGAACCGTTTACATGTTATAAACCATCAAAATATGGACCATTAGAAGGACAGGAACAGTTATACTATTTCAAAAAATTGTCAAAAATATATAAAATAAAATGTTCTCAAAATTGTGAACAGACTTTGTAGACGTTGTCAAAAGTAAGATACATATAGGAGGAGTGGAAGAAGACGGTACGGTATGGTATGGTACATATAAAATTTGAAATTAATCCGAACAGTAGTTTTATCAGAGAAGACGTTTGAAGAAATTGCTAACGAAGACAACGACAACGCCGGACCCAGCGCCTTCACAACAGCTCACCGGCTGATCGGTTAGCTAAAAACTAAAGAAAACCTCAAAGACTGAGCTCCTGTGTATAACTTAGGTTTTGGAAAAGATAATGTTTTTGTGTAAAATAGAGCCTTTGTCTTACATAAACTACATGTTACCAACACTTTCTACTGCTGTTTGTAATTACACACACACACACATATACAGTACAGCAGCAGCCTATGGAACACCTGGTATAAAAGGTTTGGTCAACCATAGACTACAAATCTTAATATATTCGAGTGTTTTATTCTAGTATTTTTCTCAGCTTTCCAGATTTAATACTCCTTTGTATTTTAAAGCAGGTTCTGGGGTCTTGTGTTTTTTTCTTTGTCTCCAAAATAAGAACCAAAACAAGCAGCGTCTTCAGGAGCAAAATAAACATCTGTGTATGGAGAAAATGATCACAAATAAGAAAAATCCAATTAGGAACAATAATAAATGTCCTTTTCTTTAGTCCTTTCTGTGGGATGATGTGGTCAGCGCTCCCTTTTACACCTTCCAGCTGTTAATATATTCATAATATATTCAGAACATGTGTACAGTGTATTAGAGGAGGGTCTAATCTGATCTCATTAATAAATGAGATGCAACATAAATGCGTTATCATGATGCCTATTTAAAGGCACTGGTTCTACTGTTGTAAGTCTAAATGCCTCTGGACCATAAGTACATAGTACATCAGGCTGAATAACACCACTGATACAGCAGCAGATACTTTCATTTAGACTTTTATTGCCTCGTCGTAACAACATGAGAGGATTAACTACCATTTTCCTGCTTGTGCTCAAACACTGTTTGATGTGGAGCTAGAGCAGTACCTGAGCATGCACAATAGGCTCTTTAAAGGTTTACATAGGCTGCTCAGCTGATATTTTGGATGCTAACACAACCTGGTATGAGATCGATGAATGGCCTGAATCAGTTTTGTACATTTCTTATCGTGTTGTATTGAGTATTGACCTCTGTGATGAAGAAACTCACAAATGTCTCGTATAACTGGACAACGGTCTGATTAAGGTATCAGATTGGCACTACTGAGGACACACTGCATACTGTTATCATGCCTTTCCAACCGGATCAATAGTCATTTCATTTAACCTTCACATCCAGGGTAGTTTATGATAGAAATTTAGGCGTGTGAGCGGAGTAAAAATAGTCAAGTATTGAATATCAGTCAGTCCTGTTTGTCGGTTAAAGGTCTTCATGTCTGGGATAGCAGCCCACTGGACCTAAAGATAATAAAAACAGAAACTAACTCCATTGTTTTCAATATCAGGAGCATCACAAAGGGTTATTTTTTGTGGTATGGGAATAGTTTGACAGAACAGCGTTGTCAGAGCCTGAATACTAACTCCACAATGAACAAATATCAAAACCCACCCTTCCATTTCTGTGTTTACAACCCATTCGTATCTGGTATCATTGTGCCATGATGATGTCATAAGTCCGCCTCTCCCATAACCGGATAATGATCGGAGTATTAGCGTGCATGTACTGACGGTAAAAAACATATTGGATTCATTCTGAAATAAAACTAAATACTGCTCAAACATCACAGGTTTCTCCTGTGAATCCGAGGCGACTGTTCCCTGTTATCTAACATCCACAGAGACAAAGCTCAGCATGACTTTAACTGTCTCAGGGGTCAAAAAAGGTCAATGTTTCTGTCAGGCAGCAGCTACTGTTGTGCCAAGACCGCAGCGATCATGAGGTGCACGTTGCCTTATCGCTGAAGCCAGGTGTCCATAACAGCTTGGTCGAGTTGCTAAGAATGTGTGCAACAACAAAAACTTGTGTACAACACAACACATGGTGCTGCCATCCCACTGTGTCTTTAGTCGGCTCTGACAGGAAGGATGATGAGGAGTCACCTTGGCAACCGCTCCCACCAAAAAAACTTAGACAGGAAGGCAGACATCATCAGCTAATGTTATTTCCTGTTTATGTTGTTCTGGTTACTCATTATTTCTTCAATCATTCATGTGCAGTTTTACAATCACTCAGGCCTGGTCTCTTTAAAGGAATGGAAATTCAGTGAAACAACCTTTACTATAAAACAACGGGTAAACAAACAACCTGTCCATTATAAACCACAGTGAATATAGATAGAGATTTTCAACATGTTTAACATTCATAGTTCTTACATGGAACGGTCACATTTCCTTTTCTTACTATGTTTAAAAAGGAGTAACAGACGTATAAACTTAGATGTATACAAGTATAAATTTATATGTGTATAAATATAAACTTATATGTGTATAAGTATAAACTTAAATGTGCATAAATATAAACTTACAGAAGTATAAACTTATACGTGTATAAGTATATGAGTATAAACTTATATGTGTATAAGTATAAACTTACATGTGTATAAGTATATGAGTAGAAACTTGTGTGTATAAATATAAACTTACCGTATATGTGTATAAGTATGAATATAAACTTATATGTGTATAAATATAAACTTATATGTCTATAAGTATAAACTTATATGTCTATAAGTATACACTTATATGTGTATAAGTATAAACTTACGTGTGTATAAGTATATGAGTATAAACTTATATGTGTATAAGTATAAACTTACATGTGTATAAGTACATGAGTATAAACTTATATGTTTATAAGTATAAACTTATATGTGTACAAGTATATGAATATAAACTTACATGAGTATAAATATAAACTTACATGTGTATAAATATAAACTTATATGTGTATAAATATAACCTTATATGTGTATAAGTATAAACGTATATGTTTATGCTCAGGTTTCCCCTTCACATTACACACAACTCAAATTCATTTGTTTAAAGAAACAATACAGTTGTATTTCTTTAAATACCATCCGGGATAATGTCAGTACCCCGGATGGTAATGTTTTTCCTTATCCTTATATTTATTCAAAATGTATTTAATATATTCCTTTAAACTGATTTCTGTTTTTACTTTAATTCAAACTGATTTCTGTTTTTACTTTAATTCATCTGATCGACTTTTCCATCATTTAAGCCCTGTGATTGAAACACACATCCTTTTTACAGTTATTCTGACATAATGCATTTCTAAATTCACTCATTTATGTCCTTATTTAAATATTAGTTGTGCTGCTTTAAACTGAATCAAACCACCATCATCATCATCATCATCATCATCATTATCATCATCATTATCATATCTTTGCACAACAACATGTTCTCCCCAGTTAAATCACATTCATAAGTAATCACAGTGAATAATGTCCCACAGTTAGATAATTAGTAAATGTATTGAAGATTTAATATGTAATATAATCGTCGTAACCCAAATACAATAAATATGATCTGATTAACATGAGGACAACGCTCATTCATTCATGCATTCTCAATCTGCTGCGAAGCCAAAATACAGCGTACGTCATTAAGTCCTACCTCGACAGTGAACCCCTTCGTCGTATCCGTCGTCGCAGTCTCGGGCGCCGTTGCAGAGTTTGTTGAAGTGAATACATTTTTTGGTCCCGATGCACTGTATGTGATTGAGGGGACATCTGATCACCACCTCCTGTGCACCTAAACACATCCAAACAAGAAACCGTCAAACTGTTGCCACATTAATAATTCATGTAACGCTTTTGCGCAAAGTCTAATTAACTTGGTAGTTTCAGCATATGGAGCACCACTTACACTAGACCAAATACCATATGTGGAATCAATGTACATATGTCATTGTCATTATCGTTAGGTTTTTTTTTTTTTTTTTTTGCAGGTAAATACATGTTCCTTTTATTTTTTTTACGGGCACCTCCTCAAAGTTGCTGATACTTCAAGACCTGGTTTATAGGAGGCAGAGGAACCTATGCATATGCAAATGTATTTATACTTCACAGCATTGTTCTTTACACACAACAGATGTTCGCCACACTGCTCTGCCGCCGCGCTGGGGAAGTCTTATAACAAACTGCCCAACTCTTCCTGCCAGCCAGGCAAACAGCGCACAGCAGCTGTTTAAGGATTCATGAGGCTCATAGGTGACCCTTATTCGTGTGGCAGCCACAAGAGCACATAAAACACAGCTGACCAATGCACCGGCGCTGTAAATGTGTCACATCTCCACCTTCACTACATTGATATCAATTACCAATGCGTCATGGCGGCCACTTATTGGAGAGATTTATCCGCCACGTGACGGCGTCTGTTACAACCCTGGGAGTTCTCCTCCCCACTCAGAACCCATCTCCTCCAACACTCGGACCATCTCCACCGGGTGATTACTTATTCACAGCCTCCATGCCTCCTTTGCAATGTAAGAGATGTTGCAATTAATGTGGCTATTACAAAGCGGACTGTCAGCCGCGGGTGATTTACACATGGAATTATGGGAGCAACTAACTGTGTATCTGTATTGACACAATAATGGCTCACATTAGTTTCTCCTCCCAGGAATTTTTATTACCTTAAAAGGGTAACAGGTTTTTTTTTTTTTTTAATGAATACTTCTTGGCTGTCACTTCAAGCCCCGGTGATTCACACTGTTTTTATGCCATATTTAGGTAAGTCAAATCTGAGCGACCTTGTCTCTCAGAGTTCATATTTCATACATGAGCAGACTGGCAGCCTCATCTGCAGGGATCCAAAATGTGTTTAAAGCACCTCGATGTTCATTTTCTATTCTGGCTCCTTTCACATTCGGCTTTTTGCTCCTTTCAGACTCAAGTAAACAATCCAAAGAAACAAATAAACAATGCATTTGCAGCCAATCATATTCTATAGAGTATATGACGGTGAAAACACACACAATGGCGTGCAGACGTGTACTGTTTCAGTTTGCTTTCGATGCGTTTCCCCTCACTGCATGAATGCTGTTGCATCTGCTTCAGAGCTGTATGAGGTCGTATCAAGAGGTCGCATTACATGACTTTTCAGAGAGCTTTTAATTCGGTGAAGTGGATACATGGATGTATTCAGCTGAGGAGAGTGGAGATACAGTATGAGGTTCACGTCACTGAGTCTGTTAAGGACCAATAAAATTAGATCAGGACTGGGAAAGGAAACGCATCACTTCCTGTATATATGAGTCATGAATCCCATTCGTCCTCTTCATCCTTGTGTTTTGTCTGAATTTGTAGGTGATTTTTCATATCTTTGAAACTCTACAAAGATTAAAATACATTTGCATATTTTCACTGGTATTCATGGAGCTCATAGGCACCACAGGAAGGAAACAGTTTCACAATAAAAGCTCTGACAGGTAATGAATGGACTGTATTAATTGAAACCCTACAGGGCTTTGATTTGGTCAAGGTTAGTAAGGAAGTGTTGCAGTAAATGAGTCCGTTTACATGCACATTAATACTCTGATCATTATCTGGAGTTATCCGATTATTCAAGTGATCATGTAAACAGTCTAATCTGATCAGTTTGATCAGATAACAGCAGTAATCTGATTAGAATAAATCAGATTAACACACCTTCTCAATACTCTCATGTCTTCATGCATGTATACAGGTTCATCTGATTTATTTCGTTCTTTTACATCTGTGCATGTGTAAAACACAAGTAAAATCGTAGAAAGCAGAAATTACATAGTCAAATGAGAGCAAAAATGAATAAAAGGAAGTTTGATTCTTCACTTTGTACATACGTACTCGGAAAGAAATCTGATAATCTGACTTGAGCGTCTAAACCAGGGTTTACGATTATCACGTTTCTTAAGTGTATGTAAACGCTCAGATCTAATTATTCCTATTATCTGATTACTCCAGTTATTGGATTTTTTTGTGCTAGCATCACAAAAAGGCACACAACAAAATAAGGTTTAATAGTAAACAGGAGAAATTTGACTTTTATTAAATTAAAGAGAGGAAATTAGAATTAAAGACCTGGTTCAGTAAAGACCTGGTCCATCCAGTATTTGAGGAAATACATATGACAGTATTTTACACAATATACTGTAAGTCCTGTGCCTTATTAACATACTGTTAACCCTTTAAGCACCAAAGTGACAATTTTATATAAAAAAAACCCAACACTGGTGCCTAAAGGGTTAATACTGTTAATACTGTTAATATTATGTCTATTCATATTTTATGTCTATTTTCATTTTGTTCTACTTTTAGTTCTATTATTATTTTACGTTTTCTAAAATTTTATAGTCTATTTTCTTAAATTTCTTCTCTTCGTAGCTCTCTTGTAATTGTATATTCACTCTATTCTTATTTTCTGACATATTGGTTTTTTATTTATATTGTTGCACTGGTTGGAACAACACTCCTAATTTCATTGCACAACAAATGACAATAAAGGCTATTCTGATTCTGATTCTACGTGTTTAATGTTTTCACTGGGGGAGGGGCGGTTGGTCCGGATGTTATTTACTCCTGAAATATCCACCGACGCACACAGGTAGTCGACATGAAAACCTCAAACCGTTTTCACTCACTGCTGAAAAAACCCATCCTAGAGGAAACAGAGCCACTCATACATATTCCATCTTCAAATATCAGCTGTGTGGTTGACTTTCATATCAGAAATGGAGTAAAAAATCCATTTATGGAACTGCTACCGTTTTAAAGTTCTCATTTGAAGTCAAATATGCAGCGGACCAAAGTCTTTGCCTCTTATTGCAACTCACACCACGTTTTTTCCAGTCGTTACAGAAAGTGACCACACCTTCACAGAGCAGTCAACCCCGTCCCACCGCAAAGCGCACGTCCCTTTGGCAATTGTGCTGTTTAACACACAGCTGTAAGGGTCTGTGACAACGGAACAGCGTTGTCAGCCTCTCCCCTTGCCTCCTCGCCACATGGGCTCTAATCTAATGCGATAAGGGGAGGGATGGTGCATGAATATTCAGCGGCTCTGATCTGTCATGCAGGGGTACACAGATGGTCTCTCAACGGCTGAGGGGCTCACCAATCCTCCGTCAACTCCCAAACTACTGTACCACGTTGGATGATAGCACAAAGTCATACACTGTACAGCAACATGTCTCCTAATTCATCATGTGACAGCCGTCCCTCTGCCGCCTCAGCCCTCGCTCAGCAGCCTGTCATTCCAAACAGATGAAGGATGGCCTGCGACCCGTGTATGTGTGTTTGATCAGCTCCCCTGTCACAGCGCATTCACAAACCATTTGGACAAAAAAACAGAACCTCGTACGCAAGGTGCTTTTTTGTTTTACTTTGGGAAAATAACACACACTAAACAAAAAAGCCACTCTCATAATTACAGCCTCTAGAGACCATTAACGATAATGAGCGGTGAGACGAGCATCTTTGGTTACAGGAGCAAATGCATACAGTACAATAGGACCGCAGTGTGCTGTGTTCAAAGGTCATATATTTATGAACTCCATAATTAGAGAACTATAACAAATGCACAACTTTTGTAAAAATGACCTCTGTCGTCTGTTTACAGATATTTAGTTAGTTCAGTCCCCCGTGTGGATTACATCTCATGTAATGGATACCACGTATGCCCCGTGTCAAGACTCGTGTTGATATTTACACAACAGTTTAAACCTGGATTTAACAAAAGAAATGAGTAGGAGCTTTTCAAGGCTTAAGTGTATATTATTTATATATACTGTATTATCATTATATCCTTCTACTGTTTACATGAAGCATGGCGTATCCTACTCACATATAAGGAATATGCAACAGCAAAAACGATTTAGGATTAATCACTGATTGTGTTTGAGTGGCCTTCACTGAGCTCCTGAAGGTTGGCCCACTGGTCGTCCCTGATCTAGAAGGCTCTTCTTGGGTTGGTTCTGTCATATTTATCCTCTATTCTTCAGAGAACCACTACGCCCTACAGACATGTGACCTTCACTATCTGGATGTTCCCAGGGTTCGAACTGAAATGGGGAAGCGATCCTTCAGATACAGGTAATATTAAGGTATAATAGATATCACCAGTCACCAGGTTAAGATCAGAATCAGAATACTTTATTGACCCCAGCAGAAACTGTTGTGTGTCACAGTTGCTCCATGGAAGTATAATAAAAAGTAGCAATAAAGTAATTATATATATATATATATATATATATATATAAGACTTATTTGTGTGTGTGTGTGTGTGTGTGTGTGTCTGAATAAACAGGAATCAAGAGGTTAATGGTGGAAAAATAAAATTAGTTAGAATATCAACATGCAAAATAAGTCATGAAGAGGTTCTTTATAAATACCCAACCTGCAAATATAAATTAAGAAACTAGTTAACGCTGACTTTTACAAGCGTAGGCTCAGGACCCTAAATGGGTCGCAGAGCTCTTATTGGGTCACAGATTGTTCCAGCAAAACACATGACAGTACATGACAATAACATGGCGCATGCATACGGTAAAACAGTGCATTTTCCTATTTAAAGCAGAAAGGCGACTATGTCTCTGGAGGAGTTTATAAATGTTGTCGACATCCAAGTATCATGACATCCAGAGACTTCAGCGGTAAAAGACATGAAAATGACAATAGAAGACACAACACGATGAAATAAAGATTAAAAGTACTCTCAGAGACAGTGGTTTGGCAGCATAAAGGTCATATGTGTTGTTAGCATTTGGATTATTTGTCTTTGTGTTTTTTAGCTGCAGTAACACACAGTCAAATACCAGCATTAGTTAGAGTTAGAGGTGAATGTTGAGGCTCTGCTCCCATCTGGAGTGGAGTCAATAGATGTTTAGAAAACCTTTCACATGGAGACATAAACTAAATTTTTTGGGTCTTAACCTTAAAAAAGTGTGTAGCTACTTCATTAACATTTAATGTGTGCAGCTTAAAATAAAGCATGAACATATATACAGTGGATTTTTATTCATTGTTTCAACAATTGCTTCATTTTTAATAGGTTTCATATACAGTTTGTGCATGTATGTTTTCTTATCATATCACAGGACATATATTAAATACATTTACATCCAGTACATGCACATATATTACATTTCAATAGGATATAGCATAATTACCTAAGTCATCCACTATGTGGCCAAAAGTATGTGGACATGTCAAATCCAGGTGTTTCCTTTCTAACAGGGGTCTGGGATGTAAAACAATAATGACTAATGACAGAATATAATTTTATATTGGGATAAATATCAGAAATATTGATGTTACTATGTCCAATCTTCATCAACAGGACATCTTACAGCTGTAGACATGATGTGTCCCGACATTTATGTCCATATAGTTTAGAAACATCAATATTTCCTTAAAGTTTAATGGGAGATTTTTCTTCCTCAGTGAGATGCGAAGAAAGTAGATGGTTAGTTCTGGTGGAAAATTATTATTTACAGTCAGAGCAGGAAAATTATTTTATAAATTTAGAGGTAGAACATTTAAAATCAGAGTCATGGATAAAAAAAAATTAATAAAAAAAAATCTATAAAATCAATGTTGAGAGAAGTGAAGTCCAAACCATCTCTGAGTCATTTTGGAAACAAAGATAACAATTTAACCCAAACTAACCAATGACATGATATTGATCCAATATAAAACTATATTCTGACATTAGTCATTGTTGTTTTGTATCCCAGACCCCTGTTAGAAAAGAAACACCTGGATTCAACGTGTCCACATACTTTTGGACACACAGATGACTTCAGCAGTTATTATGAGGCTTTGCTTGTTGGTTTTCATGCATAAGTTCTATATTTCACAACCATCTACTCTAACTAGAAACTGTGTGATGTACATATTACGTTTCCTTGAGTCATTTTCCGTCTACTTCAATTGAAGAACATTCAATTTTTTCTTTGCATTTATGAGCTATAAGAGATATGGGAACATGACCCTGAAACTGAAGCCACTGAATGGGTTCCACTATCATCTTTTTTCTTTAATTTACACCTGCACTTCTCCCTTCATGACATTTTAAAATGTCTTTATTGAAAAAGCCCAGTGACCTGTGTAATTGGTGAGTTTGTCCTGTTCAAGCCCTTGAACACCCACATAGTTTTTATTCATTCATTCATTTATTTATTTATTATTGTGGCTGATTAGAATGAATGATGTTGGGAAAAAAACCCAATGCATCTATGTACAGTATGTAGCCAAACCACATAACTGAACAGATGAGCAGATCAATTGGATAAAATATGAAATTAATGCTGAAAAAACAAAATCAATTGCAGTGTGTCCCTGTTGTATCAAGTACGTCCTGATATATGGATAAATATCCAATCATTTCTGATGAAAACTGCACATTCCAAGTAATGGTTTGATAAATGAATAATGTCTGGAGATGAAATGGGCAAGTGCACTTAAATACTAGTTTAATAATGACACCCTGTGCATTGGTGGAAGACAGGTGTTCCCCTGGTAGAAAAGAAAATTATAGTTTGATGTACTTCTTCTGCATCAATATTTATTAATGTTTTTACCATAAATTAAAATAAAACTTTCCTATCTCATGCGAGTACAGCACATACATAAGCAGTAC
>JAPQRQ010000015.1:31789264-31802899 GCA_037367365.1 Apogon talboti
TTACATTTCCAAATGAATTTTTACCTGTATATAATCTCGCCAGAGCAAGGTCCAGCCATTTATTGAATCAAATGAAGAAATTATATTGAAAAGACGCTAATGCTTAAACACATTCACTACAAAACGGACACATGCGACACATGTGGTACCCCTAGAAAGCTGAGAAACTCCACTTTCCTTTACTTTTTAAAGCATAATGGGTAGGATTAATGCCCTTCTGTAGCTTAGTCCATGAGGGTTAATTAATGAGCACCATTTTATAGATATAAAGAAATATATCTATAAAATGCGGTAACACTGTAATAATTACAGACAGAATAATTAGTTTGCGACAGAACTGGAAATCACAGAAATCTGTACTTTGGTTCAATGCAATGACCTACTTGTGCAGCTGTTTTATTAGAATATAATTTTAAAAAGTGAATATGTGTCACTAAACATAGCCAGAATAAAAGTTTAACACATTTAATCAGCCGTAAACAGATGGGAGATAGATTTTTGAGAGTCTGGTTTAGACCAGCTCTAATATGTAATGTATCTAATATCTAATAAGTGTCATGAGATAACTTCTGTAATGATTTGGTGCTATATAAATAAAATTTGATTTGATTTGATCTGATTTGATTTTCAGTGATGGTGAAAACAACTCCCATCATCCCTCACTGCTTCGATACATGACACTATTTATTTTGTTATAGTTTTGATTGACTTGTCTCTTAGTGACGGACATTTGCAATAAAAACTCAAAACTTGGTGCAAAATTCTAACACAAAACTTTGACTATTTGTCACATTAAAGTAAAAATTCAATACCATTTCAGCCATATTTACTACCACACTGAACTGGAGGGATTATCATGTATAAATGCTGGTAAATAAATACGTTTATTCTCATTCCAGTGATGATAGGCTATTATTTCTGAAGTGCAACCAGGGTTTTCCCCAGGTTTTACGGAGGGCTTAGCAGCTGTGATGGTTTTTCATTGTGGATTCTGTTCGTTGATGAAAAAAAGGACACATTTGTGCATAATTTTGAACCTGGAGATATAATTACAACATTTAGAAACAGCTCAAAGAAATGCAAAACAAATATACTCATTGATGAAGGCAACACAATAACAATTTCATGAATATTAAACAAGCTGTGCTTTAAAAACAGCTTATTTCCACCGTTTGGACTCATATGGTAGCTTTTCTTTCCAGGGTTTCAGAGCCAAAGTAGTAGAATTTGATGATGAATTTGATTTAGTGCATATCAGATGGAAAAAATACCAATACTAATGATCGGTCACGGGCAGTAATCAGTCAGTCCTTAAACTGTACTGTCTAAATGAACTCAGATCATACTATCCTTGTATTCCAGTTTGGAACAATCCTCAGGCACAGGACAAATAAATACGTTCAATAAAAGACATGTAGAATGAATCACTTTTGGACTGAAATACTGCATTAAAGCAGCAAGCGTTTCTGTTCTCCCATCTATTTTTTTTTTTTTTTTATCTTCATCACTGTCCTTTCCCAGCATGCACTGAAGCTGGGAACCTTCTTAATAAGCCACTGGTCTTTGGTTCACATACATTAGCAGGCGTTCAACCAGCTGTGAGCTTGTTCACAGCTGCCAACCGTAATTATGTAATTTTACACATATGTAGCAAGGCCTCCATCTTTTACCTCAACAAGCGTCAGCATCCACGAGTAGCCCGCTTGATATATGACCTCTCGCACACTAAGAAATTAATAAATATTGCATACTGTGGTCAATTTATGCACAGATGCCAGCGCCAAAACTATAAAGTCCTAATTATACCCAATAACTCACACTGATGAGGAACCTAGGCTGAATTTTAATAATTTGGTTTTGTAGTCCTTTTTTTTTTTTTCTTGGCTGTGATAGATTGTGTGACAATAGCGGCCTCTTCGTGATTTACAAAGGCTAATTCAGCTCATAATAATGTGAAATGGCTGCTCTGTTCATCCATTAAAGGAAATCTGTATCCCACCAGTGTGTAAATAATAACACCCAAGAGCCGCTTCTGATGCAAAGGACGAATGAAGGTTCATATGACTGCAGTCGGCTCTGACAAGCTAACACAACACCTTAACATGAGATGCAGTTGCTCGGATCAGCGGCGTCCTGGTTTACTAGTTTACTGGTTTACTAGTCCTGGTTTAAGACCACCACGCTGTTGTACCCTTGTCAGTCAAAGTCATGTCCAGTCTTCTTCTTCTTGAACCACAATTATGACCCATTTTTCCCCTCATTTTTTTTTACCCAGTGGTCCTGATTAGCGTGACCAACTGTTGCCACGGTAACAAGGGTCTCAGTTGTTATTTCTCAGTTGGTGGTTCTGTTCATCGTCCGCCCCTTTTTATTGATCCACTCCAACATTTAAGGGGTTCGGGCTCGGCCTTTCCCTACCTGTACACCACCTGCTGACGGACACATGGACAAAAATCACCAATACGCACTTTGCACCATAGATTATATAAAAACATGGATGCCATAACAATGTTTGCTCCCGGCGTGATACACAAGTAGAAACATCGTCTCTTTTACCACCTGCTGTCTGTTCTATCACAGCCAGGGCAGGTGCAAAGTGGGTTATGACATGTTTTTTTTTTTCTTTTTCTTTCCAGGGTTAAATAACAGCGCAATTGGCACTAAATGGACAACTGAAAACCGACGTGAATACAGAGTGAATACTGTCCTGAATTTGTGTTCTGAAAGGGAAAGTCCTGTAAATACATATATAATAGATTCAGGTGCAAGAACCGTCCCCATTATTGTTTTTTAATTGTATTTATAACATTATCACTAATATTACAATCAGAATGACCTTTTTTCTTTTCTTTCTCTTATGTAATTGCCATGTATTCATGTTGATTATTCTCCTTTTTGTTCACTTAATTATTTTCACTGTGGCGTAATAATAGTGGTAAAAAAAAAAAGAAAAGAAAAGAAATAACTGCGCCCACACCTTTTCAGGTTTCTAATTTTATACGACACCTCTTTAATGAGTCTCAAGAGTTTGCAAAGTGTTGGTGAATCTTGATTGCTTATTGGATCATGGGAGATGTAGTTATATCATCTGATGTGATACTTTACAGATGTTCAGCAGCATAGAGAGAGAGAGAGAGAGAGAGAGAGAGAGAGAGAGAGAGAGAGAGATTTGTGTCTAACCCATTTGTTTATTGCCGACTTTTTCTATACTTCTCTTATTTCAATTCATGACGATTTACTTTAATGGTTAGTTGCTGGTTTTATTCATACTTTACACTTTGTCCTGTGTGTTATCCTTCCATTTGAGACAAAATGTGTTGTACTGTATAAATAGTCGTCAAATAATCATAAATAATAGTATCTTACGTACTGCTAAATGCTAACTTGACATTAGTAGGCTTATCTAATGGTGAGTTAGCGCTTAGCATTGGGTTAATATATTTCAATATACTAATAAAGTGGCTCTTTATGGATTACTGTGTTGGAAAATGTAATTTGTAATATATATGTATATGTAGAGTGACCATGAGGCTTTAGGTCTGCCAGGTTTACCTGTAAATGGGATATGGTGTCATTGAGAAGTCACTAAATGAAATGGGCCTTTACATAAAACCAGGTTATGGATTTTTCAAGAAATGAATGGAAATGCATGTAGATTTGATCAAATGTAAAATGTATAATGTAAAAAACCTTTTAATACAGGCTTTGTGGGGACATTTCTTCGGATGGATGGATGGGCGATATGATCTTAATTCTATTCATAATTCACTATATAATTCGAACATTTTTTTTACATAAGCTCAAGATAAAACAAGTCAATAAGTATTTTCTTTACTTTAAAAAAAGATGTTTAAAAAAACGTCTATGCTATATATAAGTGTAGGAACATATTGACAACATATATTGCATATTGTAATACCCAAACAGGTTGTAGTTTTCTTTTTAGTTGAGCAAAAAATGTCTCTTTTTACAATTTAGGCATTTTTTATGATTTTCAGAAAGCCAGAACTCATGTCACTGAATGAATGATACACTGCCTATTCATACCAGAAATGTTTTGTATTATACTCTTCACTCTATACGCTTCACAGACCTTCAGTATAAACTACTTTATGGTTATTTTTTAACATCCTACATCAACCTCTAGCTCAGTCTGGTATATGACAGACTACCACAGCAGAAACACCATCTACTGACACTGTTTCTGTATTTCTGAGGTCACATATTTGCTCACACTACTAGGTCAATATGCAGTAATCCTCTTCTGTGGATGTATAACTATATCTTAGACCCTCACTTTTACTCTGTATTCAGTGTTCTCCTCTTCTTATGTTTGTAACCTGCTTTCAGGGCAGCTACAAGCAAAATGTGAGTGAACCTCATGTCTGCAAAATGACCAGAGCAGCATTTCTGTAATACAGGAAAGCACAGGCTTCCAAAACCTTTTCAAGCCTACAGGGGAAGTGCTTGATATGAAAATGGATGCCCTTTGGGGCGAACATTGCTTAATGCATGTCTGCTTCTGAGCCACTGTGGAGGAACTGGATATGACAGGTTTGCATTAGTGTGGAATGGATGGAATGAGTGACTTACAACTTTTGTCAGTTTCATCGGAGGCGTCTGGGC
The DNA here is from genome assembly GCA_037367365.1 of Apogon talboti. Taxonomy (NCBI): domain Eukaryota; kingdom Metazoa; phylum Chordata; class Actinopteri; order Kurtiformes; family Apogonidae; genus Apogon; species Apogon talboti. The sequence continues at coordinate 31,793,891 of JAPQRQ010000015.1, forward strand.
AATCAGGCTCCCCGTCACAGAGCCAGGGTTCGGGGATGCAGGTTTCCTTGTTGTGACAGTGAAACTCCCCTACATCACACAAGACAGACTCTGGATGGGAGAGAGAAAAGGGTGGAAGAAGATGTAGCATGAGATGATGAGAGTGAACAGGTGGATCACATGTTTCACTGGAAAACATGCAGTCGATGTATGCAAATCATGATGTGAGTGGAGCAGCTTCGCCCAGACCCCGTCTGGAACCACATACAATAAGATCTTTTAAAGAGCCGGTGATGCAGACAAATTACCATAATTGAATCGCCATCCTTGGAAGCATATGAATGAAGCAGGGATAAAGCCAAGGTTGTTTTAAGAGATGGGAGCTCTGTACTTGCTAATGTGTTGGCTGACAATAGAGTTTGTCCTTTTGTTAGTGTCATATCTTTTGCAAACTACAATTCTTTGTCAGACGAGTAGCCCATCCATTTTTTCCATAAGATTAAAAGTGCTGCCCAAAGAGGCACACGCAGATACGGCCCAAGCATTGTGTGTTTGACAGCTACTCTTCTCTAACAAAGACATGATGTCCTTTGCGGTTTGCACAGTATTATGACGCAGTTTGGCAAGTTTGTTCTTATCTCGTTCCCTTCTTGGTGTCGTACTTTGAGTCGACTGTGGGATGAGGGGAGTTCGGTAAAAGCCCAGTCAACTAAAAGTCATCATAGCCTTTCAAAAAGCAAGCATCTGTCACAGTGTTGACATGTTTCCTGCCAGTGGCTGTCAGCGACTCAGAACGATCACTCTGCCGAACGACACACGCTTTTGCTAAAGATTTGACACCACCATGTGACCTGCTGCCGCTTTTCCTTGGTGTGTGTGTGTGTGTGTGGGGGGGGGTGTGAACGGACGGACGGTCATTTGTTCCTGAGCTTAAACCAAAGACAATCAGAAAGGCTCTAACTCCTCCTCCCACACCCTCGTTCCCTCTCTCTCCATCTTTTTTACCTGTGTGTTCCTAACCCATTAGCGGTGGGAGTGGAGAAAGTGGGAGATCAGGTCTGCAACGTTTGAACGGTAGGAGTGATAATTCAACGCACCGCTGCTCCCTGCCCCGGCACCCTCCAGCAAATTCACTACCCAGGGACAAATCTGAAAAGGTCAAACATCTCATCCATTCTACCTCTTCTATTCCCACTGACGCAATATATCTGAAATCTTACGATTTAAATCAAGGTCTCGTTTGAAATATTCAAAGTCTTTTTTTTCTCCACATTTTAAAGCAGCAACATTCTTTAAATTGCGAACCACAGCCAGCAAACCTAAAAAGAAAAACAAAATTAAACAGCATGTCATGGCACGATTTAAAAAAAAAAAAAAAAAAAGGTGCATCTCTAGGTAGAAACCTGCAAGAGGAATCGCTTCATTATCATTATTTCTTCTTCCCAGCATTAGAACATCATCTTGCCAAATGCTCTATTCCACAAAACACTGTTAACTCAGATGATTTTAATGCTTAGCCAATATGCAATAATTGGCTGCAGTCGGACGTGATTCTTTTTACCATCATCAAGCAACATAGTATTGTGATCTTCAGCAAAACATGCTGGCATTTTACTGCAGCAGTGTACATTAATATGCATCATGTGATGAACTAAAACAGAATATCTTGATGGTAAATACATTTCAACCCTATAATTTGACGTCACTAATGAGTAGTACAAGCGTTACCATCTGCATCACTTCTGCAACAACAACAATTACAGTTTATACACAAGTATGGAGTGTGGTATTTATACGTAGCTGTAAAAAAGAAGAAGAAACAAGCATCAGTAAACACATGCTGAGCTTGAGGTTGGCAGAGGCATGAGATGCCTCCCATGCCTTTATAGCTGAATTGATTACCATTGAAAAGCAGAGGGTGGGTGACAGATGGGCCATTTCCTCAGCTAGTGATGGAAGCCATGAAAGAAACTGCCCCTGGACCTCGCAGCAGCCCAGTTACCTATTGATGTTCTTCTTCCTTTCATGCCACTTCACCTTGAAAGCTAAGGGCCAAATATGAGTCAACCAAATGACCTCTCGTGTCAATTCATCTTCCCCCTTCAGTGCCTCCGAAAGGCCTCTCCTTGATACAGGCAGCAGTGTGACTGCAGCTGTAGGGTAACAAAAGTGGGACAAACACAAAACTGAGGCAAAGCAGACGCTCTGTTCTTTTGTTTCTGCGTATACGTCGCTGCATTTCCATACGATATACAGCACATGAAGGTGTGGCACTTCACAGCATTATGTATTTTGCAGATAATTCTGTGCTAACAACAAAGCTTCAGTTTTGGCAGCTATAACAACAAAAGAAGAAGGAGGCAGCAGCCACCTTCAGCGAGTAGAAAAGAAGACGGAAAAAAAAAAAACCTCCAACTTGTTCCATTACCATAACAGTGGGAAACGCAGTGGCACTCAGCCGGCCACATTATCATGAGCTTCATTCCTGACACCCAACAGCCACCACTGGCACAACACTGTGGCTCATTAAAGCCAGTGAGCCTTTGAAATGTGCCAGAATTTCAGGAACAAAGGAATATTTGGAGGCATGTAGTCAGACAGAGGGGATGGTTTGCAAGCCCGCTAAAGGAAAACCAGCCTCCACTCTTGCCGAAGCATGTGTCCTAATCAAGTTTGTGCTCATGACGTGCTATGAAATCGCGAGTGTTGACCCAATTACTAAACACGTCCAGCATCCTGCAACATAAACGGCACAACAAGTCTCTTTGTAGCGGATTCTCCTGTTTGCTCAAACCCATTAAACTCTACATTACATGAGAGCTTAAGTTTTTCATTTATCATTCTAAACAATATTAAATTCCAAAGGGGTAAGCTGTTAACCACTACGGCATTACACTCCCCTGAGTTGCATCAGACGCATAGTTCACAATATGGTACAGTGGATAAGTCTTAAGCCGCGGGCCTATTTAAACAAAACCTTTGTTAGAAAAAAAAAAAAACAGCTATGCAGTACACTGCTCAAAGTGGTGAATTAAAAGTCAGCTGGAAAAAAAAGCAGATCAGAGAATATTCCTCCGTCCGGTCTATCTTACAGCTGCAGGTTGAGAAGGACCTCCCTCTTAAAGAAGCTATTTGCAGCTCATCCGACTTGCTTGGCCCTATGTAAAAGCTGCGCGTGTGTGTGCGTGTGTGTGTGTGTGTGTACTTGACAGGGCAGTGATAGTCCATTACACCGATACTGCACACAAGGCGGTCAAGGTCAAACTCGACCAAAGTGAGAGGAAAGAGAACATGGCGGTTGAATAAGCCCCAAAAAAAAAAATCACATGAAAACGTGCAGGTATACACGAGCACGACCTCACATAAATAGTAATAAAAGCTGAAGACTCCGCACATAAACCACTGAGGAGAAATGTATTTATAAGCATACATAATAGATGTTTTGGAATAAGTAACAAACACAGTATGGATGAATCCACTTAAAAACATCATTTAAATAAAATATGGATGTGTTGAAGCGGCGTTATTATGCTTCCATTATGGTTAACTAAAACTGAAAGTAAAAAAAAATAAAAAAAATACAGCTAAAAGAGTAAAAAGAAACAAAGTGCTCTTTCTGGACAGATGCCTGTTAGATGGGTGCATTGGTCCTGCAGTGCTAAAGCATCTCTACCTATGAATGTCTTTACTATTGTTTTTAGAAAGTGCAAAGACAAAGAGAAGAGGAGTTGTGTTTGCACATTCTGGTGTCAAATTGGAAATGTCAGCTCGTTCCCTGGGCTCTCCCTCACAAAAACACCTCGTAAACTAAAAGATAAATTAAAAATGACAGTTTGCAAAATCACAAAAGATAAATAAAACTAAGAATAAAGGACCCAACATGAACAGAATCGGCGTGTTGGAGGTGTGTGGTGTTGAATAATCAAATAACGTATCATAATAGGAGACTTTTAAAGCTGCAGGAGCCAAAACCAGGAGGCGACACAGTCAGAATTTAAAAAACAACAACAAAAAAAACAAAAAAACACCGTCCTTCTGCAGCTCTCTCCTATCAGTCCAAAAAAACCAAAAATCTAAATATCGATGACTCAACACAGTTTCACATCACACCAAGTCTAACTGTTACCTCTGGCTCAGTCTGATTAGTGATCAGTAATTACAGCCGGCAATTATGTATTTAACCCGGTCTGTCTGAAAACACCGGCAATTAGTCAAAGTTTGCACAACGCGGTAGGTTTTCTACAGTCCACATAAATGAGTGGAACTGCTCTTTCCTCTCACACTGCTGGTATCATAATATGCAAAAACACTTTTACTGAAGGTGTTTTATTGGTCAGTAAAGCCATGAAAGTGCAGCTGTAATGACGAGACTGCATAAAAAAAGAAAAGACATGAATAAATCTGGCCTGCTGATTCCAAAGCCCACATCTGAATGTTTCCAGTATTTCAGCGATAGGAGTTATGTGAAAATGTAAAAACACTAATAAAAACTGCCTCAATTCTTCATACTGTGTATTCACCATCTCATGATAATATGTGCTAAATATGTCAAATATTTGTTTTATATTTACAGATATGAGCATCATTCATGAAGTATCCGAGACTCAGAATAGTTCAGTCACATTGGATTGACTGTCGGTTGTTGTTGTTGTTGTGGTTGTGACAGTTTCCTGCTGTAGAACCAACATGAATCACCATCATGTTTGGGTTGAACCTCTTGGTACCTGGTTTCCATTTCAGAAACATCTGGATGAAATTGTTCACCATTTTCATCACTTCAACCGAACTGGAGGAAAAGAATGACAGTGAATGGAGGAAATGAATAGTGATGGACATTCTGAAGCCCATCTGTTCATAATCTTTTATCATGTCTTCATCTAGCTGATCATAATTCGAGGCTCTACGGTTGAACAGAAAATCCTGCACCGCTTCCACAAATTAATCCCAGTCGGATGTGAAAATCCAAAGTGAAGCAACGCTGAAAAATTTGGAATTTAAACTGAAGCCCACATTGGAGGACTCACTGATGATCTTGTATTCACCTCAAAGCTCAGCTCTATGAAAAACAGCTCCTGTTTTAAAAAGGCGACAGACAATATGCTCGGAAAGGAAAAACAACCCCCCCCCCCCCATCCCCCCATCCCAGACCAGGTCCTCTAAAGCGCTAACGCCGCGCTTATGATGAACGACTGTCTGAATGTACCAGGGTGGAAATGCTCCACTCGCTGATACGTGGACATAAATCAAACCTACCATTTAAAATGCATCATATATGAATGTTCTGTGAGTTATTTCAGGACAGGAGCGCAGAAATTAAATGCACTTTGAGAGTTTCTGGAAAGCCACGGTGATGCCTGTACATGCACCTGAGTTGGTTTTAAAGCCTCTCCCACTGTCAGAGCATACTTAGTGTCCTGGCCAGCTGCAGGTCATATGCATTATGGATGAGCATAGGGCTATGAGCCAAACTAAGCAGGTTATTAAGTATAACAACAGTATAATGCAGCCTCTATCCTTAATCTTCATATCTTTAATCTGCCAAAAGATGCAACGCGCTGTGATGCATCTCAATGATTCCTCACACCTGCATAATGAATCTTTATTACGAGGGTATCTCTAGAAGTGACATACGCCATGTGGTATTTAGACTTAAATGCCATCCACGTCAAGTCTGATCAGAATATGAGGAGTGGAGAGAGAGAGAGAGAGAGAGTACCGTGACTCTGCTCGCTGACGAACGATTTCAGAATGTCACAGCACTTCTGGATGCACGCCTGGAGATATGTGGGCGCGTCAGTCCTGCAGCACGCCAGCATCTCCGCTAAGATCCTGGAAATTACTTTACAAGAATTCTTAGAAACTGCTAAATGAAACAGAGAAGGAAGAAAGAGATGTGACTGTGTTTGCAGAGTCGGGTTTAAAACCGGCTTCTGGAAACGGCGGTTCGTACCCGGGGCCGTCGCCCACGGCAACGCCGAAGCAGCTCTGCATTCCAGCCATGCAATGAGTGAGAAATCAATGCTGCAAGACTTTTGGGCCTTCGTTAGATACTGCCTGACCTTCACCACAGAGAGAGGTCACTTTTATTTTCTCTACAACAGCAGGGGCATGTCAACAAATTATTAAAAGGGAGCACCATATGAAACGCTATGGAAGACAAAGGTAGAACGGCCTCCTGCTCCCTGGCATAAATTCCCCAAACCAGTAAACAATGAATGATTCATAAGACTAATCTGGAGATGTATGCTGTTTACTGGCCTTTTACTGCCAGACACGCACTGCATTCCCAAACACACAACTTTTATTACAATGTCTTATCACTAGTTTACATTTAAAAGTCATATTTTTACACCTGAAAGCAATAATTATTCAGATCACAAAAAAAATTTACAAGGAATGAAATCTTCCCTTTAGATGTTTTTTTTTTCTGACTGAGTATAAGAGAAATTAATCAAGCATAATTATCATTTGTGCAGGGAATTTTGATATTGATGAACCTCCTCAAGTCTGTTTCCTCGTGTTCAACCAAACTAATAACTAAAACTCCTTCTTGTATTAGCTGCACCTGTACCTTCCCACCACGTACATTTAATAGAAGTATAAACACAACTGTAATATTCCCTGAGCCGACTTTTGAAGGCAGCATGAGAATCTATACCCTGCAAAAACCTTCTGAGTAAAATGGTTTTCTTGACAGCGTGACGCCAGTAAGAAATCACAAAATCTAAAGCCTGATGATTTGAGTTCGAGTCCAACTGTGAGAAATACTTCTCCAGTCGATGTGAATCTCATGTGGTTTGCAAAAACAGAGGTCACTACGGACAGTTGGATGATGTACAGTAAAATCTCACAGCATATATAAATAGTACACCTACTCTCCTAACCAGTTGTTTTCCAATCCCTAAAATCGAATTATGACACTGGGGAGTTGGGAGATGGTCGGGTTAAATCCAACATGGTTTAGGACACGGGTTTAAGTGACTGTGAATTACATCTATTCAGACAAAAAAAGGGTTCAAGGCTTGTGTGCTTGTGGAATATGCTCATTTACAGCTGTTCTGATGTCAGTTACTGTGTGCAGCAGTGTGGTTTAGGGCATGGGTGTCAAACATATGGCCCGGGGGCCAAAACCGGCCCACCGAAGGGTCCAACCCGGCCCACAGGATGAATTTGTGCAAAAAATGACACTGAAGATATTAACAGTTAAGTGTGTCAAACTCATTTGAGTTCCAAATTCCAACATTGTGTATGTTACTAAATGTTTTGTGCCTTTGTAAATCATCTATGATCTATATAATGCATATGTATAAATGATAAGTTGAGGCATAATATTGTTAAAATTGCACTTATTTTTTTAAGAAATTGCAAGGTTTTCAGATTATTCACATTTTTTGTGAAAAGATAATTTGTAAATGTAAAAAATGTCAGAATTTAAATTTTCTTTTTGCACTTAAACAGAAAAATTTGCCGTTATTTTGCTATTATTTTACTGGTCCAGCCCACTTGAGATCAAATTGGCCTGACTTGCTTCAGACGATTGTATTATAAATTAAGTGTATAATAATTTATCTGCACGTGTGAACTGAGAGAATTATCTAAGACTGATATTTTGTACAAGATTATGATTAACATTTTGTGCAGAAGGTGTAATAAAATAAAATGTTTATGTCAAAGTTATCCCAAAATGAAGAGGTTCTGGCGGCTGATTCTCAATTTTTCATGATAATGTTTGAATAAAATATCGAAATTTTGCAGTTTTGACATTTCTGAAAAATGTATACCCGTAACTTCAACCCAAACTACGTCAAAATTTACCTTCATAGAGATGCATTTATTTTCCTTATCTATATTTTGAGGCAGTGGTGTTTGTTTCTGCATGATCTGAAAACTATGGCAAGTTAGTTATAATAATTTACAATGGGCAAGAGACCAAAACCATACAAATATGCTAGCCTTTATTTCTAATATACAGTTTTACCATCATGTTAGGGCTGATTTGTACCGACAACCATAAGATAATTTAAGATGACCAAAACATGGGAGATGATTAAATAAAGTCATGGTAGGACGAGAGACATTGTAAATGAAACAAGATAGTTGATAAAAAAAAACAAACAAAAAAAAAAACAGAGCAGTAGTTTGGGTCTAAAATGTCCTCTGGCATAATCCGAAAACATAGATGAGTATATATATAACATGAATTAAATGCATTAGTGCGTTGACCCGTGGGGATCCATGGGTTCTAGATGTGGTCGTTTTGATGCTGTTGTGTATTCATGCATGCTGTACCGCATTTGTCCAGCAGTCACCGCCACAGCGTTCTGGCCATAGCAAAGTGATTGTAAGGCTCTTGTATTCCAAAATTACTAATATCTCCCAAAATATTGGTCCTATCAACTTGCTGTTTTCGCTAGTCTCTTCCTTGACCAAAAATACATAAGTATGTCAAACTGCAGCAGTCAGCTGTTTACAGATTTTAAGTGAATCCCCGGACACACACACACACACGCAAGCACACACTTGGCCACTTGGCTTTTAATATATAGATAGATATAAAGAATTAACCATCAAATCAGTGGAGTATTAAGTATTAGAAGTATTAAGTATAAGAAAAGTATTAAGTATAAAAAAAATCAACATGAAATTATCCTCAGGGTTTCTTGGATGATCAGTACAACTTTCAACCCAAATCAGTTAAAAACAAGCAATTTGTCAGACTACGAATACACACATTAATGATGAAATTCAGGAGAACTGCAAAAAAATTAGAGGAAACAGTTTGGAGGAGAGCTTTGGGATTGGCAGGACCCCACGGATAGATTTCCAGAAAATGAGCTCAAGGAAGAGTTATTAATGAGTTTTATTTTTTTAATCATATACTTGATTGAAACGGCAGGATTTGGGTTCTAACTCATACTTATGTTGATCAAAACCAACTTATTTACACTTGTGGATCTATCTATCTATCTACAGTATCTATCTATCTATCTATCTATCTATCTATCTATCTATCTATCTATCTATCTATCT
>JAPQRQ010000015.1:31823900-31855293 GCA_037367365.1 Apogon talboti
ATCTCTCTTTTGCCTGTTTGTCCACTGGTCTGTTTAATTTGGTGTATTTACTTGTTTTGTATATTGTGGTTGGAAAACCAATTGTGAACAACCCCAAACATATCTCTGTTATCATACGACAATCAGGAGTGATCAGTGGTAGGTGCATTAATGCCATGAGACATTGTAATGACAGTAATTGGTTATGTGACTCTTCCCTAATCTCTCATGCAGAGGTTGAAATTACCTGACAAGTGGCTCCTAGAACTGAGCGACCTCTCCTGAGATAGGACTCATGAAACCAGCCCATTAACTGTGTTGACGAGTACGTCGTCTTGTCAGGTGTGTCAAGCCTTTTCCTGTGACGCTCCTTATAAGTGACTTCAGTACATAAAAATCAATTCTAAAAATAAACAGAGTAACAACTAAAGAGCGTCTTCAAGGGCTGTCGTCCTCAGTTGTTGGCAGGCGTGACATGACAGTTCTCATTTTAGATGCTTTGCTCTTGACCTCAGTCGTGTTTCAGCTAACCAGCATGTTTTTTTCTGTCTGACTCAAATTTACCTCGGTGCTCTGATTGATCGTTTGGAACAGTCGGTCAAGACCAGGAGTCTTGTCTCCATGAAGTCTTTGATGATTCTTCTTCAATCCAGACATGAACTCTATGGAGACATCTCCAGGCAGACTCCATGCACCACTTTTCCATTTCTCCGCCGTCATGCCACGCTCGCTGACATCGTTATCGGAGGTCGAGCTCCAGCCTCGGCCTCGGGGAGACGTTCCTCACACGGGACATGGGCGCTTATCTCTGAGGTTAAAATTACTCCTGGAGAGGTTTCAGGCTGATGTCTTTGTCAGAGTTGAATTCAAGACGTTATTTAGTTTGACCTCACTGGAAACACCACAGTAAAAGTAGACTTTTTGCCTCGTGCATTTTGCATATTGACATGTTTCCTGTGAAAATGAAGGTGGGAAAGAAAATGTGCACATTGGTTCAGTTCCTGTATGAGGTTTATTTCAGCTGTGATGTTTCAAGTTACTGCATAATTTTGGGATTTTTGACCAGTGGATTTTCTTTATTTGTTCCTATAAATAGGGCTGTAGGTATTGTACATAGTAGGGCTGAACAATATATTAATTATTTGATTAATGAAGGTTTTCCTTTCAAAAAATCTTGAAAAGTCCTTCTGGAGACATTTCTTGCTCAATAAAAATTTGAGATGCATCCTGTTTTTCTTGGAATACATTAATTCTGAATGTTTCTCCAGTCATACAGGACTTATTCTGAATAAAGAGTGTTCATGAGTCAAGTTTTGTCTTCAGTTCATGTTGTCTGAAATAGTAAATCATCTGTAATGTTGAAGAAAAAAGCTTTGACTCTTTGGCTGTATTGCGTGGACACATACAAAATGACATAAATACGGCCTTCATTTCATTTTGCTCTAATCAGTCAACCTCATCTGTAACACATAATGACTCAGGCACAAGCTGTAATTACCATCTCACTCATACATCATTTGCAGGGGGACATAAAAATTCAAGAAAGCATTGCGTTTGATGTAAAATGAATATACATCCTTGAGTGCGATGTGAGTCATGGACCTTTTTTTTTTTTGGATTTTCCAGGAAATAACCAACTCTAAATGGATTTTATTCAGTCACAGTGAGGCATGATACAGATGTACAGGTGACATATCTATTAAAACACAAACAATGAGTATGATTCCATGGGAATAAAGAAGGCTGTTTGCATTTGTGACCTGTTGCAGTCATGGGAATAAATGCACATTAAAAAAAACAAAACAAAAGTGCAAGGTTGCTCTCTGTGGATTTCAGTCCAGTGTTTGTGTCTCCGTTCCAATGTTACTATTAAACTGTACTGTTGTTGGCTTTAGTAAAACCCAACTAGGTGGTTTTTGTGCCCTTTCATACAACTGTCAATGCCCAATGCAACAGTTCAATCGTTTTGTCTTCTTTTAGGTTTGACATAATTGTATGTTGTATTTGGACGTATGCAATGGGCAAATACAGACATAAGTTCAGTAACTGTGTCGACAATCGGACTGCAATGATTAATACATAGTGTCGGGACTTTCTCTAATACTGACTTTAATTTTTACTGTTTTCTGTTCTGTGTCATTAAAGTTTAACGCTGCTATAAAAAAGCAAGAAGTCATGACAAGGTACTGAGATGTGCACCGGGGCAGAATAAATGGATTTGATGCTTCCCCTCAGGTTAAACCCTAACGCTGCCGGTTACAGAGCTGACGCTTTGACGAGTTGCTGGAGTTGGTTGTTTAACATATAAATCCGAACTGAAGAGCGTTGCATTGTTATTGCCGAAGAAGAAACACCTTTTTCAGGTTTTGTAAAGTAGTGGAGGATGAAAAGAGCTCATGAATGTGATGTCACCTGATAGTCAGGCTTTGTCTGCGACACAGTGACACGAGCCGAGTCGTACCGTGGAGCTGCGGCAGAATAAACAACGCTGACGTTCATCCAAAGCGGGACGGTCTCAGAGGTTATCTGCGCTTCGGTCTCCACTGATACCTTGAGTCTGCTCATTCATTTGGCTCCTTTTACTTTGTGCTTCACTTTGATATGTTTTCCACCATTAGCGGACGTTGCTCATCAATAGACATTTGGCGCGTTGCCTATTTGAGTCCTATTTTTCAGATGGCGAGGACAGATAAAGGCAATTTAGGGTGTGATTTTTGTCAGCAATTTAAACCTTGTCAACTACATCAAACAACTATTATTTTAAGAAGTGTTGGCTGGCCGCTTTGTTTCAGAGGCATTGTGGGACCTTTTTCTGCACCTCCAAATCTTTCATTTCCATAGCCGCCTTGGTGTGAACGCCTGCTGCAGGCGGTGTTTCCCTATGGAACACAAGCTCTTCATTATTAAAGGGCCCTTGCCGACCATCCTCCACACTCTTCTGACCTAATGACTTTCTGGAGAGCAGAGCTTCTCTTTAAAGCTTATTCCTCTTTTGCTCTTTCTTCGTCTTCCTCCGGAACATCAGCCAAAGCACTTCATCCTTGTTTTTATGCCAATTGTTAAGATGAGAAAATGGGATTGCCCTTTTGTGGCATTAAACATTGATGTGTTTTCTTCCACACACAGCAAAGAAGTAAAGTTTAACGAGACAAAAGAGAAACTACAAGTCCTTGTGATTAGACAATTAAAATGAGGAAATGTGTATCTGAAATGCTGGGGCGTTACTCCGTCGTGTGGAAATCTTATTTCAAATGGAAATTGTGAGCATGTTACTCATTAAATTATGTTAGATGTTGTCAGAGAATCGATATTATCCCGGGAAAAGGCATCACGAATGCATTCTCAGAGCACAAATTAATTAAACGCAAAAAAAGGGGAAGATTTGTTCTGATTTATATACTCTAGTCAGAGCGTTGGGTACACGTTACTAAGTTCTTGCAGCATCAATTTATAGCATAGTGCACATGCAATATGCAAGTTATAGAAGTAAAATTAAACAAACGTTCACATCCATGCTTGACTTGGAAGATAACAGTGAGTTTGTGGCGTGTTGTTTCTGCATGAGTCATTAGCAGCGTTATTGTAAATTACATAGCCAAGTCCTTATACAAAAGCTGCAATTTGCAGCCACCAGACCAAGGAAAAAGACAAACAGGTAATTGACATTGCTGTAGGCGGAACGGTGCAAGGATGACTAATTTCAGTGATCCAAAATGGAAATGCTGACTCCTTGGGTAGGATAGAAAGTAAGTAATCAACACTGAGCCCAAATCTCATCACTCTGTTTCACAAAAACTGGTTAAATGATGCTCACGATACAGCATTTATTTCCACCACAGTCCCGGAGCGAATGTGTCTTCCAATAATCAATCCCCAAAGCAATGTATGCAATTTTCATAATGGCTCGTGTTGTGTAATGAGTCATGTCTGCACTACAGTTCTTACTTTAAGTGTGCAATGATGTATATAATCTAGCTCATGGTTAAACAGAGGAAACAAGACGGAAAAGAGGGAGAGTGTCTTTAAGAATTGTTCACTGTGTTAGTTGTACATATTTCATTTAATCAGTCCGAGTTAAAAGAGAAAGATGGCAAAAAGGACGAGCAAAGCAGGTCTCCAGGAAATACTCAGTGACGTATTTAATCTGAATTGACTGTGGTTGTACTTTATGAAATGCCTGCTGACAGTTCCTGATGCTATTAGAGTGAGTTTTTCAAAGGCCAATAGCCAATTAATCGGCCAAAATCATCCCATTCCCAAAAACTGCTGACACTGAAAACACATTATGCAGTTCCCAAATTGACCACTTTCACTTCATTAATAACTTAACATAGCATAATGACTTAGTGTTCAGTTTAAGATTCACCCAGAGTAATAAATACCCGGATGAATCTGAATCGCCGAGTAAAAATCACAGCAGGGTTGAACATGAAGCTAACCAAAAAGAAGAGCTCTGTATTATTTATGCTATGTATGTGTCAGGTCTAGGTTCACAATATGAAGTGTCCATAAAATTAGGTCAGCTGACCCTGAATGTACTGAATGACCACGAGTTTTTTCTTCGCTGATGACACCTTCATATTCGAGATGACAACACCAGGATTCATCAGGATCTGAATGTGAAAGAGTGGATGAGGAGCATGAGACACAGATTTACACATGGACTGGACACCACAGAGTCCAGACCTGAACCACATTATGGAGGTAGTCTGATTCTCCATCATCAGTACAAGAAAATTAATGCAACACTAGGCAGAAATTAATGGTGTAAAATTGGATATAATCAAAACTTTTGGCAGTCCAATGAAATATTAAAGAAGTGTGGGCAGTGTGTGTATTTATTGTGTGTTTCACCAGTCACATGTCATATAGGATGAGTTGAAAAGTCTGGAGGTCATTACAGTTGTGAATCATACATAAAACTTGAGAAAAATCTATTCAGTTCTTCTCGATTGTTGCCTCCCGTTATGTAGTTCTATGCTCAAACAAGTTTACATGTAAAAAAATAAATAAATAAATAAATAAGGGAAAATCAGGTAATGGATTCAATTAGCTTTGTGTAAATGAATGTGAACACAGCAAGAAAAGCTTTCAGTTTCAGTAGGTGATGTCAGCCGCGTCTCGGCCGTCGGTGCTTTTCCATGTAGATCCTGACATGTTTTGTAGTCTTGGAAATGACATTCTACATTTTTTATTTAACCACGACTACGATAGAAGAGTTGACACTGACGTCGCTGTCAGTCAGTCATCTTTGCGCTTTCTGAAGCGTCATACAGAGGTTGGTGCTTCTGTAAAAGATCAGTCCGATACCAACACAACATCCACGTTTGCGTTAGCTTCTGCTTCAGTTTTGTCTAATGTCTCATGTCATGTTGCCTCTTCTCTTAATGGAGGTCAATTGCAGAACCTGCTGTTAAGTACTTCTAAGTAATGAATACAAAAGACGACTGAGAGAGCAGATTTTCACAGAAACAAGTAGAAATCCATCCTTTTGACTAATTAATGTCACTATGCGTGTGTCTCTCTTCAAGGTTTTGGGTGGAACTGAGCGCGTGTGAGACGACGGAACTCAAATGCAACTTGATTTGCACCTTTTTATGGTTATTTACATAAAACATATCGTTTAAAAGACAGGATGAGGTAAAGGTTATGCAGTTAACCGGGATGCTGAGAATACATTAAAGTGACAACTGACAGCGTCTGGGGAGGCGTGTTCCGGGTATCAAGTATGTTTGATACAAACCTGATTATGTCGGTTCTGTACACGGTCATTTTTCAGGAAGGTGACCCTTAGACCTATGTGTATTCACACACTTTGATATGAATCCCAGAGTCAGATGGATTTAGGACAACTCTGATGTACTTTATCTGTTAACACACTTGAAGAATCAATTTACTTTGGAGAAATTTAGCTTTATTTGACTTGATTTTCAGTCTTTTTATTTTCTTTCGCCCTTTTGCACGGCTGAAAGTCTTGGTTTTTAACATTTTACCACCAGCACCGCCCGCATTTACAGTTTTATTTCCAGACATCTGGATTCACAAAGCAGCCCCACACACTTTCCAGCTCTTTAAAGTCTTGTTTACATGTCAGGGAGCGACAAAATCATTACTGTGCAGTCATGTTCATGGCCAAAATGCTAATCCTCTGTTTATCCGAAAGTATTCCATCTTTTCTGACCTTGACTGACCGTCCCGTCGGTATGCGCAGTCTCTGAATGCGTATTTGTTTTACATCATTGAAAACATCTGTGAATCAGGCTAATGACAAATATCAGTTTAGGACAGGGGTGGGCAATTCTGGTCCTCGAGGGCCGGTGTCCCTGCATGTTTTAGATATTTCCCTCTTCCAGCACACCTGGACGCCATTGCATTGTTATCAGACTTCTGCAGAGCTTGGTGATGAGCTGATCATTAATTGAACCAGGTGTGCTTGAGGAGGGAAATATCTAAAACATGCAGGACACCGTCCCTCGAGGACCAGGATTGCCCACCCCTGGTTTAGGATGTGTAATGAGTCTGTAGGGGAAAAACAACTACTGACATAATATTGACCAAGGGTGTCAAACATGTGGCCCGGGGACCAAATCCGACCCACCAAAGGGTCAAGCCCGGCCCGTGGGATGAAAAATTACACTAAGTATTAACAATCATTGTAGTTTTAGTTTTACCAATTTTGATGAGTGTGTGTGAGATGATAAAGATATGAGGTATGACAAATCACAGCCTTATTTTGACCAAAGCAGACAGGGATAAAGAGACATAAGTTAATGTGATAAAAAAGATCACAGCTTTAGCTAACGTTTTCAGTGTTAGAACTTTTATATCACATATTCTATAGATGCACAACCAGGAGTCTTTAAAACTATTTATTCTATGATCAATGTCTAACTCCCATAAGTCCACACTGTTACGAAGCTGCAGAAGGTCAGACAGAGGGAGGAGGACGGGGGTCTGCCACTGATCCACATCGGTCCACTTGAGGCCTGTGTGGAACCGGAGGACACTGTGGTTCTCCGGGTTCTTCTGGCTCTCGGTTTCAGAGCCAAATGTTGGAAACGTGGGCTCGTCTGACGGGTACGACTTCATCTGACTGACTGGTGTCTGACGGCAGCCTTCACCTCTACAAGCGGAGGAAAAAGGGAAACTTGTGTCTTTGTGGAAATCTGATGTCAGAAGTAGATTATTAACAGGAGCAGAAGAAGAGTGTAGATGTGTAGTTTAATTCGATGTGGGGCGGGTGCAGCAGACGTGAGCTGTAAAGAGAGGTTATTCTTATTCTTCTATTAAAACAGTGACTTTTATTGAAGAGAAAACCTCACAATATTCAGAGTGGATTTATTAAATACAGAGTTGTTCACAGTTCACTTTGGTTTTCGTTTCCTGTCTCATGGTTAATTTTTTCTGTTTTGGAGAGGAAAAAAAAGTCAAGAGTACAGCAGAAAACTGATGGTCTGTCCACACTAATGTGGATATTTTACAAAAATTATGTTTTGCTTTGGGCTCCTATCTGCACATAAACTGCATTATAATTGGAAAAACAGAAATTTTGGAGTGTTTGTATGTTTTTGGACAGGGAAAAGGAAGAGATTAGAAAATGATGGCATTGTACTACACATTACATATGTATATTGTTGTTTTGTTGACAAACATGCACCTTAAACATAAATCTAAGTTATATAGGTGTAAAAGTTTGTATTACTTGCAGTAGATTGAGATCAGAACATCATTCAGAATAGAATATAATGTACATTTCACAACCAAATTAAAAATGCAATCCTCTTTAAATTTGACCTGAAACAATAAATATTACTGTGACTTATTTCTTTTGTATCCAGGTTAATATATGGCACTGCAATTACATGTTATTCACTAATCTGAACCTGATCTGCTCAGACCTGTCATGTTAGCTGTGGTCATATTAAATGTTATATATGATACATAATGTGAGTTATGACCTGCATTTATCTCAGTAATCGTGTTTGCTAAATAAGCTAACAGAAGAGACAAAAACACCGGGTGATGTCAGTAGCTAGCATTAGCATTTGCATTAGCTGTTTTAAGATGACTGCCCCCTGCTGGTGACAGAGTGAAGGGCAATCCAGTTTTCTGATGAATGCATGACTAACAACGTTTATTGCAGTGACATATATTGCATAGTTGCAAAGAAAATAAAACACAGTAATATTGTCTAGTGCTTTAGGTGCACTTTAAGGTGCAACATAGTTTTAAAGGAGATTTTTTTTTTAACTAACTAGGATGTACCAGTATTATGACCAATTCCACATAATGTTAAGAATATACTTCGACAACCTCAGCCGACAGTTGAATTGTCTAAAACTGAAGTTGTCGCTCCATGACAGACTAATAAAGCTTCTGTTACGTCCAAAGTTATCCACGGTGTCCACAGTTTAATTTCGTCCAAGAGTTTCTATTGGTTTTTAGTCTTTTTTGCGTGGTCGTGTGTTCAGGCAAGAAAATGAAGGTTAAGAAGCTTGTCTGTACTGGTTCTGACAAAGCATGAGACTGACTCTGAATTTTTGCATTTATTATTTTTGTTTTTCTTTTCTAAACTTGAGTTACACGTAGAGGATTTCCACACCAACTTCTCTCTCGCCCCCGAGGTTAGTAATGAAGTTCGCTTACACCAGAATCGATCGGCTCCGGCACAAAACTTCAACAACTCCAACTCCAACACAAACTTCAGGTGTGAAACCTCCACATTAAACCTTGAACCGACTGCGCGGCGGTGGGATGTGAGGGTCACAGTTAGGCACCGGCCAGCGTTTACAAAAGTCCTGGATATCTCACCGCTGTCTTTCATGGAAATCGGACTCATCTAGGGCACAAGGCAGTACTTATAGGATAAAGGGAACTCTGCTGCAGTCCCGCTCCCTCTGCACTTTTAATTAAAAGAGGCTGTGAGAGAGTATAAGGCACCTTGCACCTCGGGGAGATGCACCATTTCGTATTTCATTTTAATAGCTGGTTTTATTTTGCAGAAGACCTTCACCTGGCACCTCTAAACTAGTGCTGATCATAGACAGCAGTCATTTGAGGAGAAAATTGAATTTTTATTTTGTCTCACAGTTTCGGGCACATGACGAGATTAGTGGACTTCTTTTTTTTTTTTTTTCCCTGGTGCATTGTCGGGGTTTTGATAAGGTGTTTAGCTCGGGGTAGTGGATGTTTTTGCATGGGGACGTTGTGAAAAGCTGCTCTTAAATCCCAGTTTGCAGTTTTGTGTATATATTCATGATGCTGACTGTTTCATGGACGTGTTGTAGGCAGTACCTCGATATATGTGGATGTTGATGGCAGATTAACTGGCACCAACAGGACATTTTCACCGCTATCGTCTAGGTTTCACAGTTGGAAATGATAACGTTCGTTCCCACATTTATTTATTGACTTGCTTTGAGTTTGATGTTGAGTGATACATACTGATTTAGATATTTATCACTTTGGCTTATTGTGCAGTTCAAGAACCACTCGCTTTTTTTTTTTTTTTTTTTAAATATTCCATTTCAGGCCTGCATAATGTGTCTTCCGTATGTTATTGTTTTGGTCTATGGTGGGATGATACCAACAGATTAATTGGCTTTTTCATCCAATAATCTCCTTGTTTTTGCCTTGACCTATTGTTCTATCATCCTCTGAAAACCCTCTATCAGTCGACCTCTGCTGTATGTGATACAACTTCCATTATGCCAAGTCAAATGTTCTCGCTGAATGATTCAAGAGGACGAGATGAGAGGCGTTGGAACAGCTGGAGTCAAACTATAAAATAAGGAACTTGTGGCTGAAAAATCTTTTCAAAGAGCGAGTGCTGAAACACTGCAAACCATTTCAATCAGCCCAAAGCAGCAGGAGACTGCAGCTTCCACATTCAGCATGGTCATAGATCGGTGCAATATGGGCAGCAGTGATAACGGCAAACAACAGCATGCAAAACCCTGCCGCCTGCACCAACAGGCTGAACTTTTCATATTTCTTTGAACGCGGATGTCGTTTTGTGTTCAGCATGAGCTATACTTATCTATATTCCTGTAAAAAGCATTAAAACTTTATACAGGAGAGGATTGAGAAGCATTGGTGAAATACCAAAGGGCTCAGTGGGTTTTTGGAGTATTCTGTTGTCTTTACATTTGTCTGCACGCTGAGCTCGACTGAGGCGTTTATTAAAGATGCAGGACATTTGACAGTAACAATGAGCATTATATCCGCCGTGGCTGGGCCGGCGCCAGTATTGACAGATGGGTCAAATGGCCATCTCAGACTGAAATCTGACAGTACTCGCATGGTTTATTGCTCTGGGCGATCTGCTGCTTCAAGAAAATGAAATCAGAAAAGTGCTTCAGAGCTGGGGTGCAGAGTGGCCTGCATCCCAGAGTTTAGACCGGTTCAATACAGAACCAAGAAGAGCATGATGGGTAGTTTTTAAAGTCAAAATACTTTCAACTCAATCAGAGCCGCGACCGATACTGTAGAGATGGACTGTGCTGTAAAATCACTATCTTTATTTGGCTTCTTTTAGCTGCTGATCCATTTTCATTGGGTCAAAACAGCTTTTTGGACTTTGTGTAGTTTTATAAATTCATTCTCCTGTATCCTAGAGGACTGTATTTCAGACGGTAAACAAGGAGTGGGCGATAAAAATAAAGTACACTAACACTATTACACTACATGATATTTTATGTGATGGGTACAGTGTGTAACACAATAACACTACTCATCTATAAATTAAATGAAGTAAAAATAAGGCTTAAAATTGCACAGTGTAATTCAGAAAAGTCCTGTTTGGAGAAGAACACGAAGTACCCAAATAATAAAGACTGTGTGATGAGTAGTACATGTTATGAACAATGAAACAGAATATGAAATGGTAGCATTAGAAATAATTATTAGTCCGCCTGTAATTTTAGTTTTTATTGGAATTCAATATAATAGTGCTCTGAATAGCCTTTTGATATTCTTTTCCAAAAAACATATATTAACTCTGTGAGCATAATAATACTATATTTGCACAAATAGTGGACAGGCCTTTATTTAGCGGCTTTGTTTCTAATTTCCACTCTTTAATCAGCAGACAGAACCACAGTGCAACACTTCCTTAACCATTTAAATTCAGTGGAAATAATTATTCAATGCTTAATATAGCTTTTATTGTGTACACGTTGCTTTCCTGTGGTGCTGTTGAATTAAGGCTGACAGTTTTTTCTGAAAAAGTAAAAGTCATATCTGCAGTGAAATCAGATAACACTTCAGAATAATGTTGAAAGGCGTTTTTATACTGTTGAATGAATTCAGTTAAACCTGTAGACATGAGTATCATTTAACTTACAGAACAGAAGAGGTTTATCCATAGTTTTTTCCATTTGCGTGTTTTCATAACCTTGCTTCTATTGTGTCCTCAACGTTGGCTTCTTCATAGACCCTGCTTGTAATCGTCTCCTTTTTATATTTGATGAATATTTTATTACATTTTTGGAAATTATTGGGTGTTACAGTCGCCCCATTCAAGTAGAATAAAATGTAGCAGGAAAGAAATTATCAATACAACATAAATGAATTAATAAATATTAAAACACTCTATTAAGACACAACATTAGAACAGCTATTTGTACAATATGGATTAGATAATATATTATCAATATGATAATTAAAGTAATATACATAAGTGTGCAAAAATATAGTTGTGTGTAATTATTTGTATTATTATTTTTATTATTTGTATTATTAAATAAATAATGAAATACAGTAGATTTATCAACATCTGATATCCATTTGGATTTGTGGTCTACTGTTTATTTCTTTATCATAAACATGTTTTCGACTCACATTTACACATACCTTCACAAGCCTCTTTAATGACAAATGCTGACCTTTTAACATTCTAATCTAGCAGCAGTCTAATCAGTGCCAAAACTCTAAATCCAACTACAGTCTAATATTTTTCCCCCCCACCAACGCTCATGCAAACATGTGAAAACAGCTTTAAATTTCATGTCCTATACCGTGGAAGGCAGAGCTTCACAGCCTCCAAATTCCACCAGGCTGTCACTGTCAATGACTTACCAGATGGGAATTTAACGTTTCCTTCATCTGCAGCGATGCCACAGAATTCTCACATTGACAAAACTGTGACATGAGATGATTTTTGTTGCTCAACCTGACAGCTCGGCATCGTATTTTAAGACTGTGTAGGTGTCATACAATCTCCCTTTGTCATGTTGACTGACTGGAAGACAACATATCTGCTTTAGTCCTGCTGTGACACAGCCTTTGTGGTTTTATCACATTATTTCTGGCGCAGGAATATGCCAGCGGAGAGCCGAGCCGGGGCCTCGCCACAGCCTACTGCCCCGCGAGCATGATGGGATTGACTGATAATGTTAACGTAGTCCAAACCCCCCTCTGTACACCCACGTCCTCTCTCCCACCCACCCATCCACCGCTGCCCACCGTTGAAATGGTGGCCCTGGACCAGAGAATGGAAACCTGATACACTGAGCCAACACATTTAGTGTGAAACATTGTGTTTACATTTAAACGGTGCCAATTTACTGCTTAAGAGCAACCATTATCAGTTCCATTGAGGCCAAGATAATTGACTGAGAATTTGATTTTCTCAGTCCAAACATGATTATGGTGTTGCTTAGTGGGTGTCTGCAAATGCTGATTTGTTGCAGGTTGTTGAGGCTGGAATTGAATCAAAGAGGAACTATTGATAAAGCTATTTCTCAGGCCTTGAGAAAATTGTGCTACAACAGCTTTTCGCCCATGTTTGAACAAATGGATACTGGTTGATTAGAACATAAATATAATTATCACAAATCAAATACCTTGAGTCTTTAAGTACTGTTCATTTTTCATAGGGATAGGAGACACATTCCTCTGAGTTACTGCAGCCTTTCACATTACATTATTTTTTCCCGGGCTGCAGTACACGATTTAATTGAAAGGAGGGAAAAATGCAGTTCTTTATTAAGATCTGAAACCCACTGACACTGGCTGAATAGTCGGTGGGTCTGTGTAATCCTTGTCTCTGTCGATCATTATCTTGTACATTTGTGAAGGGAGTCGGTAGCCGCTGACATTGAAGCCCGTTGTGGAATATCCCAGGTGGCGTGCCATAAGGGCAGAAGCAGGTGGCGAGGAGTCTTCGACATTGACTTAGAAGAAAGTGCATATTAATCAGTGTGAAAGAGTTCAGCCTGACTTTCACACTTTAATAGTACACTGAAATTCTTCTTTTTTCCAGGCCTCACTTTGATATCTTGCTTCTGTTTCGTGCCAAAGAAAACACAGAATATTGCAGCTCGTGCTCCACTGCAAACACACTTTTTTATTATTAGCTTGGCAGTCTGTATTGCTTTAACTTCTCTATAAGCCTCATGGACACACAGACACAAAAGACTTGCATTTAAGTGGAAGGTGGTTGCAGGCAAAACATAAAAACCCTCACTTTTAATCTTAAATAGCATTGTTAGCAAGTGAGGTACATCTCGCTTATGGTTTTCTCCTCGCGTTAAAGCTGTAAAAGCTTATGCTTTACTTAGGTAAACATAAAATTTGTGCAAATATTTGACTTTTCCATCATGATCTGTACAAAGCATGAAGAACTAGCTCAGTATTTAGCCTTTGACTGTTCCCCTGTTCCAACATCTGTGATGAATTTCCACTGAGGTTTATTTTACATTGAGATCATTTATTTTGGAGCATTTTGTACCCTAAAATAAAGTAAATCATGAGATGGTTGAGCAAATATACTTGCTCTTCATCTCTTTAATTCAGGGCAGCATTAATCAAAATGTGAAAAGTGTATTTATTTGCTGAACGTGGCTGTCAGCTTAAAAGATGGCAGTAACAATTCACTAAACGCCAGCATTAGTAATACTAGCAGACTGTAATACTCTTGTAAAGGTAGTGCAGAGGTGCTTTGTTTGTGTGTTAAATGTAGTTACATTAATGTGCTGGCGTTGTTTAACCCTTTATGGACTACCATTATTCAGGCTGCCTATAGATTTCTTTGTTGTTTTGCAATAACAGTGTCAGAAAATGTTGTTTTTGCCAATTCTTTTGCACCTTTTTTCAGGAAGAACTTAACTTTCAGTATCCGGCCATGAATTAATTGGAACTGGCATAATTATATGAAATAAAAGTAAGGTAAGAAAAAAAAAACAGCGAAACTCGACATGAATACAGCAAAACACACTCTACTAACTATCGCACTATCACTGTTTCATTCAATTATTTACAAGAATTCACCGCAAAAACACTGCAACAACATCACTAAAACACTAAAACTGATACAACTCTTCCATCTCTCTCTCACCGACTGCACTCTGCTGCTCTCTGCTCCACCCACTTTCAACCCTGCCCCTCAGCCAATGCAGACCTCTGCCATAATGAGTTATATACCAATGGAAACTCAATCAATCAAATGGTTCAGGAGTTACAGTAATTTGAACAAAGGTTGATGCAAAATTGTGGCGCCGGAGACACACTTGTCCCCAAAGGGTTAAAAGTTCAACCTGGATCTCATCACTTTGTTCACCTTCAGCCTCATCTGTTGTGCTCATTGACACTTTTATTGGGCAGAAATGTGACTATTGTGTCTGGTCCTTTCACTTTCTTGTCCTCAGGTTCTTCTTTAAGACCTTGACTTCTTGTGAGCCATTGTGACGTTGTGAAGTGTCAGACGCACTGGCTTAAGTCTTTGAACAGAACAATGCTCATGTCTCCTCCCACGCTGACAAATTTAAGACATTAATGAGACTTTTGTCAGTCAGAAATTTCAGTTGCAGGAGGATTATGTTACCAAAGTGCCTCAGACTGCAGAACAAGATGACTTTATATCCAGTGAGAAGGTACTGATTGGATCCACAGTTGTTTTCTACGTCTGTGACGGTGAACAAGTAATAATTTCAGAATGTAAAATAAGGAGATCCTGAATTCAGTGCTTATGTAATCAAGTTACTCCTTTTGGGAACATTTAAAGCAATGGGCATAGAAAGCCTATTATTACACTCTGCAAAATCCTGTCTGCAAGTTGAAATTTAGGTGTAAAACTAGTTATACCATGGAAAGGCCAAGGGATAACAACGATATGGATATTAGAGAACATTTCATAATATCCAGGGGCCCAAAAGGGAAAAACCTCTTCCACTGTAAAGTATTAAAAGTCATCACTGTCCTCTGGAACATTTAGATTTGTGTCACTATAATAGATTTGATGGAAAACAGGAATCTTTGCTTGAGGTTTAGCATTTGTAGTATGTTCAAAGAGCACATCCTGTAGTTGAATTGTTTTTTAAAGGTTGCCAATTGACTTAAATACTGAGTTAAATACATTATAATAAACGTGAATTCATTTTTCTGATTAAAATAGAGAGGTTTATACATGTTGACTTAAGCAAAGCCATGTGAAATGCAGAGGAAAGACCTCAAAGGTAAAAGACGTAACACAGCAACAACACAAGTGAAACGTTAAAAACGTGTAACAAGACAAAAATAAGGTGACAAAGATTAAAAGGATGCAAAAGACAAACATCGTCGTGAAGCCAGTAGTTGACTGCTGTCATGTTTACTTTGGAAGTGACCATATTTGGACAAAAGGGGCAGTGCTGCAGGAATGTGCAGGGTCAGCACCATATGCATGGGGTCATGGGTGAGCTAATGCTAAAAGTTAGCTTACTGAGTCAGTGAAACAGTTAACGTTGTCAAAGGTTAAAGGTTGACTTGCTTTATTAGCCTTAAAGGAAATCTGATCTCTACATTTTAGACCTGCAGTACCTAGCATTAACATTAACAATTAGCATTAGCACAGAAATGAGGATTAACTATTTTTAGAAAGTAGCTCATTGACAGTCTATGAAACCCAGGTTGTTGTTTTTTTTGAGCCCCCAGTGGCCGTCGGTGATATTACAACATTCCAATACCTCCGCAGTGGCTTCATTTCTGGAGATGAGGTCTATACCCTTTGGTTTTGTCATGTGCTGCAGTAAAGAGCGTCCTGTGACTGTGATGCTGTGCAATAGTAGTGACAGGGTTCTTCCAGTGAACAGCTTCTAATCATGTCTAATGTTCCATGTAAGAGTCAACCCTGTGTCTGTCCTCCCTCATCAGACGCCACACTGTGCTGGGGTTAAGTGTGTGTGTGTGTGTGTACACTATATCTATATATATATGTGTGTGTGTGTGGTCATGAGGCAGAGGTTGACAGCAGTGCATTTGGCTTCTCAGCAGACCATGGAACTGCAACTCAGACTTGGAAGTGCTCAGATGTCTCTTCATAGCCAGGTCTCTTGGCGCGTGACCTTATTCCCTGTGACATTTTCAGCCATTAATCTGCAGACGTATAGTGATGGAGTACCTCTCTTGGGCTACATTGTGCTCGTGTCACATCATTTTTTAGATGGCACTGAGGTCATGCAACCCAGTGATAGTGGCGCTAGAATTAGATTTACCTTTGATTAAATCTGCTCCGACATGAGGTTGCTGCACCATTGTTGACATTTTCCCTGATATTAACAAGGAATACTGAAGGCTGCGCAATAATTTTTGCACAGATCAAGCCAATTAAATGCCTAAACAGGTACAGTATTCTGAGGCTGTGGGAAACACAGATTCACAATTAGGAGCATCCAATGTGTGAAGCAAATGTGTGACCTGTTCAAGAAGAAGATAGATGTAGAAGCAAAGGTGCAAAGTTTTAAAAGGCACATTATGCCCAAAAAAATAGAAGTGTGAATACAGTGGGTACTGTAATGTTATGGATTTTCTCATTAAAAACATGACATGCAAATTCATTCAGGGCTGGTATAACCTGTGAACCTCCAATGATTATTGGATATGGATATGATGCAGTGCATTCACACCCGATTGCAGATTATTATTATTTTTTTCCCCCTCTTGAATTTACTGGCATTATTCCATAGAACTGATATTGGATGGCCTCACCATTACAGATAACTATTAAAAGACAGAAAAATGCTCCGTCTGTAGCTGTCATCAATATCATCTCCTTTTCTGAAGGACTTTCATTTGCTCTTTCGATGAATATCCATGGTATATTGTCACATGAGCATCCTGAATTTCCATCAAAAAGCTTTTAGTTCATCACCAGTGCAGCCTCTGTAGTTTTTAAGCAGGAAATAGGATGAATAAATGTTGTAATTCACAATTCACATGGGAAAAACATTATCACAGATTCTCTGTTTGCTGAAATTTTTACTTGACAACTTAAACTAAAGCACTAGTATAACCTGTGGATCTCTGGTGATTTGGAAATGAACCCACGATGTTTGTGTTTCATGTGCTACATTCACACAGGATGAGCTAAGTCTGTTTACTGACAGTATCCTCTGGTTCTGACGTCAACGGCAGGTTCATCACTTACAGATAAGTGTTGAAAAACAGAAAAATGTTCCCACTGGAGCTGCCGTTGTATCATCCATCTCATCGCCTTTTCAGATGTCGCCTTCCTGAAGAATTTATGTTTGTTCTTTCAGTGAATATCCATATTATATCGTGACATGAGTGTCCTGAATTTCCACTCAAAACAGCTCTAAACCTCTATTTATCATCCCCAGTGCAGCCTCCATAGTCCTCCACCAGGAAATGGGCTGAAGAAATGCACAGAAGATGATAAAAAATGTGGCAAATCGCAATTCGAATGGGACCAGTAGTATCGTAGGACCTATGGATTTACAGAAATAATGTGATTTGTGAGGATTTTTTTTTTTTTTACTTTAAACTTTACTTTAAATTACAGACTAACACCCTGTTTGCACAGGACTCGTCTGACCTGCAGACCTGTAGTAATTTGGATATTAACCCCCACATCTGTGTTGCACATGTATCATTCACACAGGATGATTTTACTGACATTATTTCCCTGGTTGTGATTTACAGATAACTGCTGAAAGGCATCAAACATCTCTTTACTGTAGCTGTTGTCATGTCATCCATCTCATCATATTTTGAGAAGGTCTTTTAGTGAATATCTGTTATATTATACCATGAGCCTCATGAATTTCCCCTCAAAACACTTTAAAACTTATATTTATCATCAACAGTGCAGCCTCCATTGTCCTTGACCAACAAATAGGCTGAATAAATGTACAGAGGATGCAAAACAAATGGGATTAATGGCTTCATTGGAACTCTGTGTTTGGTGAAATATAGCTGATTTTTACTCTACAAAT
Source organism: Apogon talboti (assembly GCA_037367365.1). Classification (NCBI taxonomy): domain Eukaryota; kingdom Metazoa; phylum Chordata; class Actinopteri; order Kurtiformes; family Apogonidae; genus Apogon; species Apogon talboti. The sequence goes on from JAPQRQ010000015.1 coordinate 31,842,092, forward strand.
TCCACATTAAAGCCCTATTTGCACAGGACTTGTATAACCTGTGGAGATCTGATGATTTGGAAAGGCACCCCTTCATGTGTCTTGTGTTTAGCGACATAATTTCCCTGGTTCTGATTTACAAATAGCTGTTAAAAAACATTAAAAATGTTCCAACTGTAGCTGTCATCATGTCATATTTTGAGAAGCTCTTTCAGTGAATATTTCTGTTCTGTCACAACATGAATCTCCTGAATTTGAACCCAAAACACCTTCATGTATCTCCAGTGCAGTCTCCATAGTTCTCAAGCAGGAAATAAGCTGAATAAATGCACAGAGGGACAAATAATATTACAAATCAGTCACTCGTCACAATTCATATGAGACTAATATTATCATTAAGACCTGTGTGTTTGCAGAAATGGGTCAGGTAATTTACAGGGGGAGTTTTACTTAGAAGTAACAGACATGGCTGATTCGCTTGGGATTAAGATAACAAACAACTAAAGATAAGATAAGATAAGATATACTTTATTGATCCCCGAGGGGGAAATTCAAATGTACAGCAGCACAAGACAATATGCATCAAATACAATAGAAAAGATAAAAAAAATAAATTAAAAAAAAACCTAGAACTTCTACAATTATAACAAATTTCCAGACATCTGCATGTTACACTCGTCCTGTGTGAATGGAGCTTTTTTATACAGTATATATTTCCAATATGATAAAAACATGAATAACTCCTAAAAGGACTGTTCCTTTGACATGAAACTCAAATTATACCATGAAACGCGTCTTTGTTAGACTTTATACCTCTGAGTGGTTATCAAAAGGGATTAGTTATTTAGTGAATATTTATGAGATGTGCTTTGACAAAAGCATCACTTCAGAGTTGTCAAAGAAATGTCATCTTTGTATAAGAGGCTGTAATCTGCGTGTGACTGACAACTTGTGAATGCCTCTCCAGTAGAACGTCGTAACGGCGCCTGAGATAATTAGCCTGACAGCCGCGCTGTCTTTCCTCACTGACCCCACTGTAGCTGGATTACAAACTCCTGCCTCAGACGCCACTCATATTTGTAATCAAATTGTTTATTGGTGTTCCGAGGTGTTGGGGCTAAGCTCGGCTGAGGACCGTCACTGATTTGCTGTCTGGCTCAGAAGAAGAGCAGACCGGAGAAAGCAGGCAGATTCCGTCTGTCAGGTGTGTTTTAGTAAAAGGTTAGGCCTGTCACTTAAACAGGGCTGTGGAACAAAGCTGCTTTACACTTCCAGCACCACATCTGTCCTGTCCTATCGACGGCGCTTTATCTCCACCAGTAATAACATTTTATAGATCTGTTGACGGACTGTCCGAGGCAGTCATTACATACTGTTCCTCCCTTATCACAGCGGGCTGAAATTGCATTAATGTTTGCTTTCTGTTTGGACGGACACCGGGTGTTGCAGCCACAGGTTGTGGTGAGCCGATGCCTCACAATTCCTGGCGATCTATTCTCCCTAGTAAATTGTAAAATCAATGCAGCCAGTGGAAGACTTCAGTCCCCAACGTCAAAGCTGTGACTTTTCTTTGAACATTTATTTTTGTGGCAGCAGCTGCTGCCCCGGCCATTAATAACGCTTTGGCAGTCAACAAAAACGCCTCTTAAAACAGATATTTAATTGTGTTTTTTTGTGAGCTATACCTTCCGGAGTCTTTGAGATGTCTCGGTACTCTGTATCAAGTCTGGACGTCCTCTTGAGCTGTTTATTTAAGTGACAATTTGTAGCTCAACTTTTTATCCTCCTCAACGCAGACGTGGGGGAAAAAAATTGGAATTCCCACGGCACTCTGCCTTGACCCGACATGTGGGCTGCAACCTCCATCTTTTAGGGGAGGTATTGACAGGCGGGCCGGAGGAAAAAAAAGCCACAGTATTACACCTCCAGCTGTTCCAATTTCTCATCTCAGCTTCTGAAATGATGCTGCTGCCGCTGTAAGCTTGAAACTGAATTAATAATGAACAAAGTCAATAGGTCCCAAGATCCTATTCTCCCAGGTATCACCTTCAAGTGACTTTGCTCAGGTACTGAAGTAGCAAATACAGAGAGAGATCCTACATATTTACTACCCGAGTTGGGGCTCTCTGTACCCTATTACGACGTGAAAGTGTGATTGTCAGTCGAAGTGTTTTATCACGCAACATCCCAGATTGAAACTACTCATGAGGCCCAGTTGCTGAAAATGAAGGGTAATTTCCAGAGTAATTATGTCCAGCAGCAAATGTCCCTTTTGCATGTTTCCATTTTGGATGCGAGTCTTAAAAGGAAACATCTTCTGTCTCGCCTTTCTGTCACTCGTTTCCTTTCCATTCATTGTCCAGGACATTTACAATCTCTGCTGAAAGACATTTCAATTTAAGTGTGTGTAAGTACTCGGAAATGAGATTGTTCTGCGTCTGTTTTGTGCAAACTAATAAAATATGCATCAGCTGGATGCTATTTGGAGCCCTGCTGATCAATACGGGGGCTAGCGTGTTTTATTTATTTATTTATTTTTATGAGAATTCTCTGAAGAGAAGTCTTGTCAATCTGTCAGAGATCATTAACAAAGCTGGGGCTGTGATAGATTGTGGCTCTGATGGAAAAGAAAATCAGGTACGCCTGACATTAACATCCTGTTGCCAATTTTCCATTTGTCTTGTTACCAATTCATGGCCCTGAGAAATGGATTCAGTAAACACACACTGAACATTTTCCATTTTCACTACACTAGACCAGCAGTTCTGGCGTTGATGAATAGCTGGGTATCGCACAACAGAATAAGACTCTGTGCATAATCCCCTATGCCGTATATATATCACAGCTATTTGCCGCATTTTGCAATTATCCAGTTTATTTAAAACCCTTTTTTGCTCTTGGTAAAATGCTTTCTGATTATATTAGAGGAAATGATCTGCATTTTTTAAGCAAAACTCCTCTGCTGCAGTATGACCACAACTTTCTCCTGACCTCAGTTTTTTATTTATTTATTTTCAGTGACACTGTCATGCAACCATTGGGTAATGATAACTGGTCATAACCAGTTTAAGTCTCTGTGACAGAGCCACTAAGTTTAGCCCAGTTACCATATGTTTTGGCCTGCACTTAAACAGGAACTGAAGTATAGTAGGAATGTTCTGGAGAATAGCCACACTTAATGGACCTTAAAACCATATGGCAGAACCTGCTGCCCTGTGGAAGTCTCCAGCGTAATTGAGCAGTTACGAAAAGTTGCAAATCTGCCTAAATGGAAAATGTTAATAAAAATCAAGCTCCAATATAAAAGGAAATGTCTTCATTCTCATGAGCCGATTTATTATTTAGTAAAGCACATTTTTTTTTGCCTATAGGTCCATTTCTTGGAGTTGACTGTACACTGTAGCACACACTTGTCAGAGACTGTGCTCATATTACACCCACGTTGGTCCTTTTGGATTGGATTAAAACCGCGGACATGCCACGGTGATTTACTTCCCCCTTTTCCCTTTGTTAAACTAAATCCACCTGACACATTCACACGCCAACCAATAAAACCACACTCTTGTACTTTTGGTCACAGAGCAGCTCCACTGGAGCAGTCACAGATTCAATAAGTGTCTTTCCTTGAGGGCACCACAAAAGTGCAATAGATGCTCAGAGAGAGCAGACCTGCTACGTCTGGATGTGTATCCGGCACAAACAGTGAATTCAGACCGTTGTGTACACCTGAGAAAGGCGTACGGGGGGGAATGCAGCGTCCTGTGATGAATGGGACACGGCAAAGTAAAGAATGAAATCAGATAGCTTTGTGTTTGGTGTATGAATATGTCTGGAGCAGTGATGCATGTAGACAAACGAGGGAGCGATAGAGTCTGTCAGCCACAATTGATTCCCAAATCATGAAATTATCGCACTTTACTCCAAATATCTTGACCAGATGAAGGAGTTCTTATCTCTTTATGTTTTTCTCTATGTGTGATATTCTTCGGTTGTTTCTTGATGTGCATGACTTTCTAGTTTTTTTTTTTTTTCTGGGTCGCAGGTGAAGAGCTTTCACAACATGCCATGTGCCAGCTGGTGGATGTTTATCATGAGAGCTGAGATCCTTAAAATGCAGTATGGATGTGACCCAGGTGTGTTCACGGGGCTTTTCCTTCTCATTGCCATGAACTCTGTGTGGCAGATCTTGCTCAGACAGACTCCAATTAATTCCCCCCCTGTACTCCAATTACAGAGAATAAATTAACAAGCATATACTGTATTTAAAAGGTGCAAATGTTTACCTTTTTGTCAGTCTGGATGCAGTCAGGACCATGTGTCTGCAGCCGGGGTCCATTTGGCCAGCTCATTTACTCCCTGCCTTCCTATTTCTTTCAATGTGCTGTAGCAGTGAGGGGGAAAAAAAAATCTGCTCATTATCCTTCCCTCAAAACTCTTTTTTTCCCCATTACTATTCCATGCCCAATTAATTGGCACATACAAAAGGTGGCGGCAATTATTTCTGGAAATACTGAAATCTGACAGGTTCACAAAGACGCATATGAGCTGAAGAATGCAAAAAAAATCAGTGGAATCAAATATAGCTTTAGTTTTTCTTTCTTTCAATTTACACAGTTTATTGAAGATAAACATTAAATGCAACTGATAGCGTTTAATCACAGCAGACTAAAAACAATCGTATTTAAAAAGCATTACAACACAATTAGTTTTATGACGACGATAGTGGCGCGATAAGATCACATGAGATCAGTCTCAGTGGGTTCTGATGGGACTCATTCATGGAGGAGGTATTAAATGAGTGATAAAATGAAATTACTTCCCCGAACAAGTGTCTGAATTCAGAACGTAGATGTAATTTCTTTTTGCTTGTAATTTTCATTTAAGGTCCATAATTGAAAATGAGAAACTAGTGATGATTATGTGTCCTTTTTAAATGAGTAAAGTTTTGTGGCTGCTCAGCTGAGAATTGATATCAAGCATTTGCACAGACGAGTCATTGTTCTAGTAATGTACTGGAAATGACTTGAAAAATATCACAGCAGATATGGCTGCACTGAGTAATTACTGAGAAAGAGAGAGAGAGAGGGCTCAGTTATATATTTTAATGCTTTAAATAATGGAAGAGAAGAATGTGTGCATCAGATTGACGCTGGATACGTGGATCCATTCATGGAGTTGTTTACTGAGTCTGTTTACATGACCATAGAAATCCAATAACTGGGAGTAATCACATCATTGTAATAATCAAATGATGGTAGAATCAAACTTCCTATTATTGTCTTTTGCTCATGTTTGACTACATCACTTCCATTTTCTACCCTTTTAATTGTTTTTACACATGTTCAGATATAAAAGAACTAAATAAATCAGATTAGTCTGTATACATGCATCAAGACATCAGAGTATTGGGGAGAAATCCAGGTGTATTAATCTGATTTTTTATAATCAGATTACTGCTGTTATCTGATCAAACAGATTAGACTGTTGACATGATCACTGGAATAATCGGATAATTCTAGAAATCAGGTAATGTTTGGAGTTTTAGTGTGGATGTAAACGGACTCATTGGCAGCTCACTGTTACTAATCTGTGTATGCTAACTGCTAATGCTAAGTGCTGTGTGTATTAGGATGGGTAAAATGCAGAGACCAATGGGGTTAATAAAGAGAGTTAACCTTTAACCTTAAGCTTTTTTATTATTCTGTTTTTTATGATAACTTGAATAATCTGATAACTCCACAAATCAGATAATTATCCGAGTATTAGTTTGCATCTAAGTCAGCGTCACTGCCTTTACACTTGCATGCATCCATTGCGTTGGAATGAGCGTTTGTCAGTCAATTCACCAGAGGGCACTGCTCTGAATGACCTGTTGACCAAATACCAGGAAGAAGTCAATAATAACAAACATGGTGCAACAGAGGATGTTTGACCATTGTTGGTATTGAGAAGGGTAGTTGTCATAAATATGTCGGAAGTTTTTCACCAACTCAACACAGTCACTCTTTGAAAAGTTCTGCAATTTCGGAAAATTACTCTTTTCAAATCTCAACACTGCCTCCATGGTTACCGGCGGTACTGCCTCTGTATTCTCTGTTTGTGTTCACATCCAGAGAATAGACAGAAGGATGCCTGTAATGAACGCAGAGGACGGACAGAACGCTGTGTCCATGTGCATCTTTAGCATAAATGGGCCTTAAAGGGGCTCACTGACCACTCCATCAGTGGTTCTATTCACAAAAACATGATGCAATTAAAAGATACCAAGAGAGCCAAGCTAAATAGTGTTCGCTTCATATTGTAGTAGTCACTAAACAACCACAAGCTGATTTCCTGAGAGATAAACTGATCATTAAACTGCGGATGGCACCTGGCATTTCATCCAAACGGCCTCCACACCACCGCGGATCAGTCTGAGCTGGACACGCTTAAATTCAGAACAAGTAAAAGTGCAGCTCCGTGGAAATGAGCTGATGTGATTTGCTGTCTGCTTGCATAGATTAAAAAACGGATGAAACGCTTGACACTCATATCCACACACAGATGGGCCTTTCAGTTAATGTCATCTGTTGTCTGATTGGCCTGCAGGAGTCTTTAATTTAAAGGAAATTAGCATTGGAAAATGGTGGGCTGATCTTTGGTATCACTGGTCTATTAGTCAAAGGCTTCCAGAATAAAAGTAGTGCAATTTTGCCACGTGTGAGTCACCGATGAAGACAAATCCAGTCCTAAATGCTGGTTGGTTGTAGTTTCACAGATACAGTCTGGGGTCAAAATGTGAAATTCAAGAGTTAACCAGAGAATGGGTTTAACTTCAAATGAATATTAGTGTCAGAGCTACAGATCTACTTCAAAACACTGTCTGTACATTACAATACATTCACTGTACAGGTTCTATCAGTGGAACATTTATACATCTATTAGATAAATGGACATAAACCAACATATATGTGGAAGAACACTTTATCATAGACCTGGAAAACATCAGCAAACCAGCACTTTGGTCATTAGTTTTGCAATTAATCTGATTAAAATACAGAACATTTAACACATTTAATCTCTGAGGGGAATAATTTCTAAAAACTTGTAGACCAGTGTGTTTGTTTGTGTGTGTGTGTCTGCATGTGCATATTTCTCTCCAGGAAAGAAAATTAATCAATGAGACGTCTGGATGTTTTTTTTTTGTTTTTTTTGTTTTTTTTTGTGTCTCATGGATTTATCTCGACGGCAAGGACGAAGGAAGGAATGAGTCCAGTGAATGATTGGCAGCCTCAGTCACAATTAAACTGTAGCTGTTAAGCAAAAGAGGGGATTTGGATCATGAGAGATGTCCGCTAATGTCCCTGTGTGTGTCAGTCTTGCTTCAGTATGCCATAATAACCCCCCCCCCAAGGCTTAAATGGACGCGCTTTCTATTGCACCTCCGCTGAATGTAGTGTGCAATTATGCTATCTCGGCGTCGGCTGTATTTTACCGCTATCTTTTAATTGGAGGAGCAGGCCAGTCATTTTACACCACGGATGAAGGAGATGTGTTTTACCTGCCTTCAGCTTGCTAAGAATAGAGCGGAATAGAAAGAGAATCTCTCGCCGCCTCTGTAATGTGATTTCACCCTTAGGCCACAATTTTAATAGTCAGGGATAGCTCTCCCATTGAGGTTACTTTCATTTCACAGGCATGATGCTTCTTTTGTGCTGGCCTTGCACAATGGGGGTGTGAGACTTTTCAGCTTTGTCATTAACGTTCCTGTATTTAAAACTTGCCATCATATTTCTTGAGGGGTTGCATTAATCATATCAGTGGGGAAAAAAAAAAAAAAATACTCCGAAGTGGAGTCTGACCATGTGTGAATGAAGGAGAAAGTTTGGGTTTAAAGTGACTGGAGATGGAATCAGGTTACACTCTTTACTTTTCCGTCCCCGTCCTTGCTCGCAGGAGAAACATTCCCAAGAATTAAGTGCAGATGATATTCAATTTGATCGCACTGCCAAATGACATGGTAAATTATGCATAACTTTTTAATTGGCTGGTGGACCGGTGGTTGTATGATTCCTTTTGAGAGCGTGTGACGTGAAAGGTGAGGTCATGTCGTGTCTTGCAGAGAGGCAGCGTTGGACGGTTTCCAGAGGTCACATCACCCAACAGTGGGGAGCGCGATACCTGCTGTGCCGCCTCCCCTCCCCACACCTCTTCCTCTGCCCCCCCACCTCACCCTACCCTGCCTCTTGATAGCAGCCGCTTTACCCTCAGGCCAATATGCAGGACATTTACCACATGTTCATGCAGCTCTGATTCTCTTTCTGTATAAATAGTCTTAATATAGTTGCCCTCCTTACAATGAAGGTGTTGGAGAAAGGACACGCTTTTGACCTTAATCGGTTTTCCGACGAGGTTTTTTTTACAGAGAGGGCCAAGCTGCCTCTGACTAAAACTGCCATGTTTACACCTTTTGACATTGAAGCATAAGTTAGTTTTTCTTTACAGCTCCACTGAAATAGCTGTGCCATGGTGTGGTTCAAATGCTGAACAGGACTAGTCTGCTGTTACCAGACCAGACACTTCTGGATGCAGCTGAATAGACTTAATCTAAATCAGAGCAGCGACGCACTGATAGATGAACCTCTCCAATTCCTGAGTGGGAACATGTCTTGTAGTTGTTTACTCTTTTTATGTAAAACACCCATGCTGTACCAAGCTCAGAATGTTGTCAGTTATATCAGATTTGCTCTTCAATATGAAGACTTGCTCCTTAAGTACCCAAAGCTTTTCACTGATGATTTCAACCACATCACATGCAACACAATCATAGGAACTTATTTCTGTGCATTTACCAATCACACTACAGCTGAATGTGGTGGAAAAACAGTTCTACTATGATAAAAGCCACCCAATTAACTGATTTAAGATCTACAGCATGGGCAAATGGTGCATGTGTGGTCTGAAATGCGCATGCCAAATAAGTGAGCGGGTCTATTCAGGATGTGTTGTGCTGAGTATTCATGTTGTGTTCACGGGTTCCTCCCATGGTAGGAGTGGTAGGATTCCTACATGGACAAATGCCAATGCTAGGCTTGAAGAAGCACAGTTGGCAGCCTGTCGCTGCATCCACCCACATCAGATCCGCCTTATATCCGACTGTCAGCATGGTTGTGGTTCAGCCATCCTGTGGAAATGGCTTTGAATGGGAACAGCGCCAAATGTTTCCGTAGTTTCCAGGCTACCCTCCAACCTGACGGCACCGGTTGGTTTGTGGACCACCATTTTGAAGCCCCACGTTTGACAAGTGTCATTAGTTTCTTAGTATGTAGAGGTAGAATTGGTCATAATTAGAGGAAGTGGTGGAGCTAGGAAAGTGGAAGGTCTGAGGCTAAGCTAATGCTACTTATTTAATCTTAACATTCAGCTGTTTAATGATGATATACAATTGCAAAATACAGCAACAGAAATGTAGTAGTTAATTAGTAAGTAAGCTAGCAGTCTGACTCGGAGACAACGTAATGCAACACCAAATTAATGCTATTCTAGCTAAGGTATGGTAACATTTGTGATGGTAAGTTCCATGAAACAAAAACAAAACATACTGTATCATTTTAGCTGGGGGTTGGTGTCCATCAATGCACACACAGATGTTAAAGCCTTTGTTTTCTCGAGAACCTTAAGACCAACATCACACCTTATTAGAGGATGTAAATAAAGCCACTGACTCCAGAGTAACACCTACATCCAGTCAGTGGATGTATACTTGAAGACTGTCCAACTGTGACTTCAGTTTCAAGATGTGGTGGTTGTTCATTCTGTTGGATGAAAGCTGTGATGATGCCATGGTTGACATTCAGTTTTGACTTAGAAAAGACCAGCGTAAGGGGAGAAATGAGAATATGATGGATTTACTATGAAAGTTACATGTACCTTTGGTCTGAGTTGAGACTCTCTGCCCACAAGGACCAGTGTTGTTCCATTTTATGACATTTTTTAATGCGCATCTATTCTCATGACCGCCCAAGGTCACCTACATAAAATGTTTTAACCCCCTTTACCACTGTGAAGTCAAATGCGGTGTTAAAGTGCTTTTGTATGAAACATCCTGCGCTACACATCACCTGTGCGTCGATATCTGCCCTAACGTTGACAGAATAAAAGGCATTCTTAATGGTGTTTTAGAGTTTGTCACTTCCTGGAGAAACGATTGATGACTCATCTTGCACTTGGGAGAGTATATTAATTTTGCATCCAGTGAAACACTTTCTTGATTTATGTCCCCTCCAGATGACCTATGAGCCAGCTGGTAGTTATGGGCTGTCACTAGGTCACAGTGGGTCGGCGCTCCACAGATGCCCAATCAGAGCAGACTGGCCTTTTGCAGGAGGACGACGACCTACCTAGAGTCTGGTTTTTACAGGAAACAAATAAATGTCCGGTGTTAAAGTCCAGAGATTTGTCAGCCCTACAGTCCACAGTGACCTGCTTTGCTTTATAACTGCAGTACATCACTCAGCCGGCCCCATCTGGTCCACAAATTTATTAGTAGAACCGGAAAATAAACCTAAAAATTTGGGATACAAACAATACTTTGCTTTGAGTCATAATGACTAGTTGCTCGGGGTATATTTATAGTTGAGACAAGACTGATTATAGTTAAAGTACGTGCATCTGTGCAAACCTTGAAAGCTTTTTTTCTACCAAATAAACCAAACAGAAATTTCAATAGAAAAAGATGCATTGTGAAATACATTTTGCCGAGAGGGTTTTTGTTAGCGGTTTCATAATATTACAGCATACTGTGACCTTCCTACCTGTCAACTGACAAAATAAAGCCCTTATCTGCTGCAAAGTGTTCCTGACATTTGGCGTAACAGTCTGCCTCATGGTCTCCTTTTAAGAGCCAGTGGATGTGATTACTAAGATCTGCTAAATCACTGTAATGGCCCATTACAAACTATTCCAAAAGCTCTTTAATGTATTAAAATATGTGCTAATATCAGCTGCAATAAATTGCAATTAACAGACCTTTTTAAAGTACTTCTTCTATAACTAAGGATCCATTAACTTTCCTACTGCGTCGTGTGTCTTTGGTCCAACTGTAGTAGTCATGGCAGAGGGAAAAGAGCATGGGAAGCTAATACTTAAGAAGTTTATTCTAAATTAGCAGTGAAGTGTGTCTCCTTCAGTTCTGTTCCCTTGTACCGAATTGAAGCTAATTGAACTGAACGTAAACAAGAGGCGGTTTCCTGAGATAAGGTTATAGTAAATTAGTTTGTGTCTAGCAAGCTCAAGCAGAAAGTGTAATTGAAGTTGATAACAAATGACAATAGAGTTGCGTATCACTGAAATTTTGGATATTATTACTGGTTAATTAGCATTTCTTCACAAAAGACTTGCATTCATGTTGATCAGTAAAGACCAGAAGAAGCCTCGTAGCATTCAAAATTGAAAACCTCTCCTTTTGTGAGTGGACGTGGTGTCAGTTTATGTAAAGTCAGGTTATTGAAAAGCACTAAAGTGAGTGAACGCTTGACAACCGTTCTAGTATCTTGTTTGAATAAGATAAATGGGCCTTTATTTCTGTGGTTTTGAGCTGTGATGCTTAAGGAGCAGCAGAAGAGAAAAAGCCTCAAGCTCATATAAACTCACTCAACTTGGCTGTTAAAAGTGTTACAGGCTCAGGGAAATTGACAAGAACTTATATCACCCTTTTGTCTTGCTGCCATTATTTCCAGGCTCAAATACAGTCATAACTATGGTGATGAAAGTCATAGTCAGATAATGGACTGAGATGCTTCGTCTGCATTATTTTGGAACATCATTTACCCTCCAGCAGCCAACCTAACCTCCCCTTCTGATTGTACAGTCTATTCAGTCTTTTTTTTACATTTATTTTTATAGTACTGCAACGCCTGATTTTTTTTTTTTTATTTTATTTTGTTCTCTTATGGCTACTTTTAGCACATCACAGTAAAAATGTGTAAATTTAGTTGACAGAATGTAAAATGAGAAACCATTTGGTTGCTGTTTTGGATGTGCTGTCCATGGTGCTGAATCAGAGACATTAGTTGCTCAAACAACAGTTGTAGTTGTTGCTTTCATTCTTTTGTCTTTTCCTTGAATATGCTGCAGTTTGAGTAAATTTTAAGCTCTATTTTGCATAGTATCCCAACACTTTCTTATTCTGTCTTGTGTTATAAATATCAGATGTAGTCTAATTTGACTAAAAATGTCATCGTCTCTCCAACTGCCACCTATTGTGTGTTGTTTAATGGAAAAAGCTTTCAGTCTTACCTCTACTGATGCAGGCTGTCGTAATGAGTCTTTTAAAAGCAGCACATGGCCTGCATACCTTGCCAGCTCCTGCATAAACACTGGACATGGGAAACGCTGTGGTGCCAAACTGTTGCTGCCTCCCCACCTGCTAGTGACATAGGTTCTCCTCTTGTGAAGGGCATCTGGTGATTATGGAGAAGGATCTGCTACAGAAATGTTTTTAGTTCAGCTCCAATTGTGTAAAGAATCAAAGGAGGGATAGAACGTATTTTAATACTATATTTTTCTGTGAGGATTTTTGTGGTGCCTCATTTTGTATTTTTAGGTTTTTTAATGTACACTGCTTGGCTAAGAAATTATTAAATAAATAAATAATAAAAATCCAGCTCCTGGAATTAAGAAAGACAGCGACTTCAACTGGATAATTCTACAGACACGTTCTTAACCCTTTAACTGATGCAGTGAGTAGCTTCCCTTTTCTTAAATGACCATCAGTTTGTAGAGGATAAAGGTCGGACTGTGCCAGAAATCATAACACTTACATTATGAGGTTCAGAGCATGAGACATCCTTTTTCATACATGGATTGGACACCACAGTGCAGACCTGAACCCCGCTGAGAATCTTTTTTTCACTAGTTCTTGGCAGAAAATGAATCCAACCATGGACTGAAATATGTGTTTATTGCATGGCACAAACAATACAACAGTGAATATGTCATAAAATCCAAGATAAAGGTGGCCCAGAGGTTGTGTATTTTAGCATTAAGCATCATAAACAGATTGAAAAGCAAATTTTTCTTCTAAGAATAGATGAATTTACTAGAATTTTAAAGATTAGCTGTAAAGAGCTCTGAACTTAGACTGATCCTTTCCAAAGATTTCGTTTTTACTGTGTAGAAAGGTTTAATCTATGTCTATATAGTCGTCTAACATTCACTCATTCATTTACCAAGCTGTTTAATCG
>JAPQRQ010000015.1:31891041-31903013 GCA_037367365.1 Apogon talboti
GTGATTTGTTTCTGTTAATAAGTCAACTATATGTTACTGTGTGTTAAATGACACATGAAGCCTAATACCCTAATGTTTTGATACAAGGAAAACTCAAACAAATGTCACACAAAGACTGTGTTAAAGAGCAGTTCTACAAAGGAGGAATGTACCAATGGAAACATAGGCTGCAAAAGTGTTTAGATTATAATGGAGCTTATGTAGAAAAATAATTGTCATTTTGATCAATACATTTTTATTACATTTGTCTGAGAACTTTTCCGACTCTCCCTTGAATATAAAACCATCAGCTACTTCTGTCTTTTTAACAGGCATGTTCATCTTATTTTGTAAGGAGAAATGTTATATTTTTTTACCGTTACGTATTCCTTTCTCATAAATTAATGGCAGTTCATGAGATGAAACCAGATATTACATAGATGTATACTTGTATGCATTGATAGAAATCTATGCATATTCTCATTTTGTTTCATTTCATGCCCTTAATGTTAAAGATTTTACAATCATATTATACATTATACAATCATATTATGCAGTATAATATACAATCAAAATATACAGTACATTATGTTCGGGTCCTTTACTGGCTGATGTTTCCAAGAACAAACACATTCTGAGTCTGTACAATGAGGCGCTCTGTAAGAAAATAACAACTATTCTCAAGTTCATAGAGTTGAAGTGGTCTCCTCAGCCTGCAGTTCATGGAAAAACAGGGGTTAAATTCAGCATCAAACATGGATGACAGTGTCCTCTGTACTGGATCAGGTGATGTTTTGTAACTCTGAGTCAGAAATGGGAGCTCTACTCTGGAGTATAGTATGATGATACCAGTGGTTGTGGAAAGGGTAACATAGGTCATGGTTACCTTTTAGAGCTATTTTCAAACACTGGATTAATAAAAAAATTTAAAAAAAAAAAACACTAAAAAGAACAAAAAATCAACTGTAATGTGTTGTTTTGCTGATAGAACCAGTGGTAACCCATTAGTAAATGGTCTAATGCTAATGCAGAAGAGCTTTAACAGCCTTCTACCAGTGATCCTGGATTTATGTATGAAAGCCATCACCTTTTTTCTCCTGAAATGTGACCTTTGAGTATACGTCAGCGATTAAACATAAATCAGATACTGTTAAACATAACACCGACTTCAGGGGGAAAATCATTTGAAGGTCCAAATGCCTCTGCTGATTGATACATGTAATGTGAATTGTTGCTTATCTTGCATGGTCAAAGTAGTTAAACTGTGATAACTGGGTGTCAGCCTGCCAATAACCCTATAATTATATTTTAAGGCATCTCTGTCTGCCTCAGATGTTAGTGATGATGACTTAAATCATTCTGATTAGCATATTTAGTCCTCTTGAGACGTGGGCGCTACATCAGGCTCACACTGACACCCCGGAGAAGACCATTAAGACGGAACGCACAAATTGACCTGTTTACAGTCGGGCTAAATGGGCAAAAATATAATGTAAATGTAAATGCATTAACAATGCAGCATCTCAGTGAAGTCCCCGAGCCGCGGAGTAAGTCATCTGTGTCATATGATGTCATCTGTTACAGAAATAGGCTTTAACTGTCAGGCCTAGTGATGTTAGAGATGGAAATGTGAAACTGTCTGAATGTCAATGAGGGATGATTGCTGCAGTGTTGCATCAAATTGATGTGCACTGAATGAGACTGTTTGAATATGTTTCATTCTAGGTGTACGGGCTGTTTAGGAAGCGCGGCGCTATTAAGAACTTATTTTCCTCCCCCCCCCCCCCGTTTTAATTACATCCTTTATTTGAACTATCATGCACATGCCTTACTGAGCCTGACTAAGCTGTCACTGCGAGTCTTTTAAGTCACCAAAACCCACTACCTCAGTTTATTTTATAAATATTTCCCTGAGCCTCAGAGTCTATTTTAGAGCGGCGAGTCCTCGGCATAAATGCAGTGCATGACAGTATTTTAGAAGTCGAAGGTGTCACTCATGGCCTGATGCAACCTGGTGCCAATAAGTTGAGGAATTATTAGAAGGCGCCTTGAAAGTTGTTTTCTTCTTAACTTTTAGGACTCTGAATAAGTTCATTTAAATAAGTGCCGAGGCATATTACTGAGCCACTAACCTGAGAATACCTTGATAATACTTTTCCTACTTCCTTCTTCTTTAACATCCCTTAGGCCATTTTATTCCCTGGGTTTCTTTTTTTTTCATTTTAATGGTTGTTATCATTACCAACCAAGATTCAATCCTAAAATTTCATACTGAATATAAATGTGTTCACTAAGTCGGTGGGTGATGCTCGTGTCAGAGGTTCAGCGTTTATGTCACATGATGTCAGGTTAATCCTCCAATGGGGTGACTATTTCAGCCAGCGTTCTTCTTTCTGCTACTTGACTGTTACCGTTTTATAAGTCATGACATTTAAGATCAACAGCAACCTTCCAGCTGCAACGATGCACTGGAAATGGAAACTTTTGACAAAAATATACATATTTTTATGTGCTGTCATTCTAATACCACAGTGTAAATGTTGCACTAAAACAGGTTCTTCCAGACAGTACTTTGCAAAGGCAATGGTAATGGATCTTGCACTAACTGACATGCAACTGGTTTACAGAAATATACATTAGCAAAACAACCCAGGGAGTATTTTTTCCTTCTTCCAAAATGATGGTGCTAATAAGTGAGAGTGAAAAAAAAAACAAAAACAGATCAATCAGTCAGAATAATCAGAATAAGAATACAGAATTATTAAACCCAGGAGGAAGTTACTGTGTGTCAAAGTTGCTCCATTCAAAAGTAGCAGGAAAGAAATTATCAATATAACAAACCAATGTACACACACACACGTATACACACCAAATATACATATTAAAACACTCTATTAAGACACAATTAGAACAGCTATTTGTACAATATGTACTAGACAATATATTATCAATATGATAATTTTAAAAATCCACATAAATAAGTGTGCAAAAATGTTGCTGTTATTAAAAGGTGTGTGGTTATAATGAGGAAACCTTCAACTTTTTGAAATAATACTAATAATTTGCATTATAACCACATAATTTTAAGTACTGTGAACCTTTTGGCCTCCTGTTGTCACTGTACAAATGATGCTGCCCTAGTATAAAAAGAAATAATAAATAAATGTACAGTTCTCTGCAAAACTTGCTTTAGCATGAGTATCATGATATATTATAATGTATAAGTTCTCAGTCTCAGTAAAAAGATACAACTGAAATTACAGCATTAAAAACAGGAATTTCATTTTTTTTTAAAAACGACTGAAGTGTCAAGTATTTAGTGTGAAATCCATTGTACTTAACAGGTCTTGAACTCTTGTGCACAGACGTGAGATTTACTGAACTACTCTTCTAGCATTTCACAACAGGTTTCATTCAATACATGTCCAATATGTCTAATTGTTTGGGTTACTGTCTTTAATCATACTGTCTGTTTCCTGTAGAAGCCACGTACTACAGTTCAGGGGTGTCCAACATGTGGCCCGTGGGCCAAAACCGGCCCACCAAACGGACCAATCCGGGCTGTGGGATGAATTTACAAAGTGAAAAAAATCACAATGAAGATATTAACGGTCAAGTGTGTCGAACTGGTTTTAGTTCAGGGATCACAGACAGACCAATGTGACCTCAGGTAAAATAATATCATAATAACTATGCATAATGACAACTCCAGATTTACCCCTGTGTTTAATGTGGACAAAGTAAAGTTACATTATTAAATATTTACCTTTACAAATTATCCTTTGACATTAAAACGTGAATAACCTGAAATGTCTTAAGAGAAAAAAGTGTAATTTTAATATTCTGCCTGTTACTTAATGTTTGTAGATCCACTGTGGTCTGAGTTGTGTTAATAATAAGCTATGACATAATATGGTTGACATTGCACTTATTTTTCTTCAGAAGTTTCAGGTTGTACATGGTTGTTCAGATTATTCATGTATTCATATGTCATTTTACTTTCTTCACACTAAAAGTGACAAATTTAGATTATTATAAATAGATTATTATGTTATTATTTTACTGGACCTGCCCCCTTTAGATCACATGGGGCTGTTTTTGGCCCCTGCACTAAAACCAGTTCGACCCCCCTGATTCAGTTAATATTTTCTGTGAGTTTTTAATGCTCTGAACAATATCCCTTCTATTTTCTTAGTGTATTTCAATAAAGAGACTGAGGAAAATCATATTACGCTCATTATGACTGTGTAAAAACTATATATCTAAGGGTGACCTGAGACGTCTGTCCAGTACTATAAATACTGTAGATACTGGATAGGAGCAGTTTATTTAGTTGTTATGGTTACGGCTAAATGTAACTGGGGAACAAGAACATGTGAGCTATGACTTGGTATTCACAAATCTCTGAGCACAGCTTAATTTTTATTGCTTCGAACACTTGATAATGTATGTGTTGAAATATCACAGGCCTTTGGTTTTTATGTTTGACTAAATTCCTACATTTTAATGTTTTTCGTGGAAAAAAAACCCCAATGTATTCACCTGTGTGGAACCCCCTCCTCCCATGTGACAACCCCACATCCTACCCACTCAACCGTGGAAAAGAGCTTTAAATGTTTAACTGCGAGTCCTACGTTACCTTTGGATCTGAGTTGCCAAGTGGCGTTTTGCCTCATTAAACCTTGTTAAACTACAGTCCTGTTTAAAACACAGAGGTGGAGGCCACTTCACGGAGGTGGAACGGGTGGAGCAGGACGAAAACGCCGGTACCTGTGACATTAGGAGCAGGTTAATCATCTGCTTCGTGGTCATTCTGATACTGAAAGGGTTTGTGTTTCACTCGAAGCGACTTGGCAAAACAATGAAAATGATCCGACAACAGCAAGAAAACAACAACAGTTCTGATTGGATGAATCTTTGATCCACCAATGAGAGCACGGCCTCTGTATCCTACACTACAGGCTCTTGTCCTGCCTTCACATGCTGTGGGATTTCTGGTAAATATTACTTATGAACTCAAAAATTGCAAGTGAACGCCCCCTCACGTCATATTTTCCACTGGCGAACTGGGAAAAAAATTTATATGAGGAGATGAAAATAACCTTTGAACTTTTCAACAAGAAACTAAGGATTCATCATGAATGATAAACGATGCTTTAGTTAATATTCCGCTGCTGTTAGCTGATGATTTTGCACATTTATAGCAAAACATAAATAAAAATGCTGTAGCAGATGAATTAACGCGTCTAAAACTCATGATAAATTGTGTGTCAGCCATTTTTCATTTTGCTACAACAACAAAAGCCCTTGAACACAACACACTTGTAATTTCAAATTTACTAACAGAAACGATCATCTAGCATGTGAAGGCAGCATTATTTGCACCCTTTTTACTTCCTCGACTCCTAGATCCTTGTTTGTGAGCCAGAAATGTACTTCTGCAAATAGGGTCAAGGTTGTTTAAGTTCCATAAAATGCACAATGAAGAGAAAGGAGGCACGCATTTTCCTGTCTGAACTACTAGTAGGCGTACTACCAAGTAGAAACAGCCTCAGGGTCAGTTCAGATTAAAGTGCATATTGTGTTGTGAAATCTGACCGTAATGCACAGTATGATCGTAAACAAAGCAAGCAGTCCTGCTGAGCAGTAATAAGACAATTCAGAGAAGAATATCACATATGTATGTATATATAGCCCCCCCTCCCTCCATTTTTTCTGGGTCCGCCACTGCATATAATTCAATACATGTCAGTACTAATATCAGCGAATGCAGCTGAGTTACTGTGATTATTCTAATGAATCTCACGACAGAATCATCTGATGTTGATGTAACTCCTTAAACACAACTACACCACAACTGCATCTCAGCGACAAAAACCTGTTTATTCGATAAACTAAGGCTATTATTGTACACCTCTGCACCAGGGGAGTCTTTTGAAGTCAGCCCCTAGTGGACATTTAAGGAACTGCAGATTGTGCATCTGCATCGAAATGTAATTTTTAGATGTAAATCTGGAATTGACAAACAAAGTCTGTCTATGTTTCTATGTCTATTGGCTTCACTTTTCAGCTCAGCAGATGCAACTTAGGTTAAACAGTCTTTTTCTACATAGTTTTAAATGGATGCAGTATTCCAGCGTCCCCTATGGACCTGACAAAACCGATGTCCGATCTATTTAATAATTGATTGTTAAAACATATTTCAAAAGGGATAAAAAGTAAAAAAAAAAAAACAATTGAACTGCACAATCAGACCAGATAAAACAGTATATTTGATAGAAAATGTATTCAAATAATACCATCTCTATTCAGAAAACGTCATGGTTAGTGGATAGCATTCATTATAAAGGTCCAAAAGATCAGAAGTGGAAGCTGTGAGAATAAAAAAAAAAAAAAAACAAGCCCTCTCCAGCCCTTTGCTCCATGCAGGACCTGCTCCTGACTGCATAGGAAATGAAAACCCCAGCACCACGGAGGCCACCATGTGAGCCGGATGCCAAAGAAAAACTGGTCACGACATACTTGTTGAAGACGAACATTGTCTGTGCACCGCCGTTGCACATTTGTGTCTTGTCTGCGGTGTTGTAGCCTCGGGGCGACTCTCTCCCTGTGGTTCAGATTGGATCCCTGTCTGGGAGGAAATGTTCCCTCACAGCCAGGCATGACGACAGCGCGGCGAAGACACGATCCCCCCTCCGGAGCTCCGCTGCTGCCTCAGCGCTGATGAAACCCGGGACACAAGTAGATTCTCTCTCACTCTGTTTATTATAATCTCTGGGTTTGGGCTCTCAGAGTCACAGGCAAAATGAAGGTCAGGTCAGTGTTTGGAATTCTCAACTTGTTTGGCATAATATGTCAGTATGTTGGCCGGAGCTGCGGCAGCGAACCCAGAGACTGGAGCTGAATGTAGGAGCATGGAGCCGAAGACAGAACACCACCAGTCATATTCAGTCTACAGCTGTTCTAATGAGAGGATCTACAGTCAGATCTATGGAGCCTCACCTGCACTTTGAATGGGTTTCTGATCATTTTCAACACATTTTAATATTTTAGTTCTTATGCTCTGTGTGCTTTATGTTTATTATTGATTGATCATTTATTTCAAGCATAATATTTACAAGTGACTATATACACTACATATATTTACCTGAAAAGTTCAAGAAATACAACTCATTTACTCCCACCACCATTCCATAGTCATATATTCCTTAGTATAAGTTTATTCAGCTGCCTTCTATCAATATGTATAAGATATACCATACTGCAATATTGTTTCAATATATGGACCATACTACCTCTGTATTAAACCATTTTCAGTTTTAATTATGATCCAACATGTACTATCATCTATATTATTCTATATGTTATTATTACTGACATCATTATAAACATAAGTTAAATTCATATTTTCCAAAATATGTTTTTATTACCGTCATAATTACATCACCAAATCACTGCCCCATCAGTAATAATAGTAACTCTAACATCATTATTGTATATTTTGTGTGCATTCTCATACAGTGTTTAGGTAGAGTACACTAATTTTCTTTGTTTTCCAGATTTTGATACTCCGATAGATTTTTGGACCATTTTTGGTGTCACTATAATTTTAATAAGGAAGTGCTTTTAACTGGAATCATTAACTGTTTATTTAATTTGGTTTGAGTGTTTTTCAGACCTTTGATCAAATATCTCCACAGCTGACTCTAAATGTGTCCAAACTCAGACAAACCATAATAATTGTTGTCCAACCTGTGGACACGGTGGATAATCCTGGACGTATCAGAGGCAGAGGCCTTAATCTCTCATTAAGGTGGATTTAGGTGTAAACATGTGTTTCCTTAAGTCATGGTTGTGGAAGTGTATTCTTTACATGATGTGGATTTGTCCGTAACACCGGTCCAGTCCGGTCCAGTCCCGTCTGGTCCGGTCCGTCTCCTATAGGTTCCGGTGCTGACCTCCATCTACTGCAGCTCATCCACTGGTTTATACCTGGATCTGATGTTTCAGGTGCAGATTCATCACACAAACACATAACAGACATGAGGAAAATGGGATGTGATGCCATCGATTAATAATCTCTATGCTTTCCTTGAACACACGGACACAAACAAACTGGAGGTTTGATCGTCTACACTTCGACATGTTTATAGATCTCACTTTTTTCAACCTTAAACACAGTTTATGAAAAATTTAGAAAAATATGTGTTGCAAAAATGTCCATATCAGTATAGATGGGACATTAAAACGCTGAAAAAGATGTATGACATCAAAGATGATTTGCAAAATCATTGTTTATTATCGGCACCACATAGAATTTTAAAATGGAGTTTATTTTGAGGATAACGCCAATAACACCAACAGTGTAAATTGAGAATAAAACCACAACTAAGCTTTGTGTTACATTTTAATTTTAATTCTGCAGTTTTGACAGCAAGTTATTTTTTACAGTCAACCCAATTCCTTTTTCCCTGATAGTATTCGATGTTCTCTCGGTTTTATTCTTTCTATAATAACTCTGCCATGGACACAGTGATCTCTGTAGATTTTTTTTTCCAATATCTCCCCAGTCCTGGCTGCAGTTAATCATTCATTCACAACAAACAAATACTTGACGGCCCTCTGGCTTGGATGAAAAGGATATGATGGAGCTCTGCACAGAAACACGCAATCCAATTCTACATACTCTAAGTCTTTAATTAATTCTACACTGTGGACGGCTGGTACTTTAGATTTCATAACAGCAGAGCGAGGCTTTCATGAGACTGACTCAAATACCTGCATGCTTCAACAACTGGAGGTAAACACAGAGGAGTGATCCTCAAACCCCACCATCGGATCGTACGGTTCCATCCCCGAAACTGCACAGAAGTCAGAACTAGTTCACTCCGATACCAGACGTTTCTATATCCTGGAAATTGTAAACACTCCAACGCCAAAGAAATGTGTGCACAAGTGCCATTGTTTAGGGATAATTGTGTCTGGAAACAAAGAGCTTACAACACAATGATGAATGTGGATGCGCTTTTTCACTGAGCAAGTAAAGCACGGGCTGCCCCACTTTAGACCCATATGTGAAGGTGATGTATGGAGGATGTTACGGACGGAGAGATGAGGAGCTGAGAAGGCGCCAAAGAGGAGAAGGAAGCTGTCGCCATTTCCCTGCAACATATAATTGTCAAAGTTTGCTGTGCCAGTGGATGATTATCACATCAGGCGTGTCATGCTCTTTCTTTGCAAACTTTCACAACAGTCGCTCGATAAATGGGTGGTTGCACTTCTGGTGCGATTAGAGACGAAAGAGAAAGGAAAAGGAGTATGGTTTAATGATAGTTATAAAATATTGAAAGTGTAATGACTTAGAGGAATGAATTATTGACCAAATACGAAGCCCTGTGGGTCCAAATAACAAAGACTCAATATTAGATTTAAAAGAGAAGTAAAAAAAGCTTTGACGATCAGTCTAGGCTCTGGTATGGTGCTGAATACATTTTCTCCACTCTGGCTTGTTCTTAATTTCTCTGTTGAGGGGAAGAAAAAAAAAAAAGAAAAAAACAGTCCATATTTGAGGTCAGACTCTAATGTGCCGGCTATGTTTGGCCTGTTTGGATCAGCTGGGATTTGTGAGGTCCACAGATAGTTGCCGAGAGTCAATGATACATGATGCCTATAAGGAAGCGGGGTAATTGCCGGTTACATTGCGAACATGACAAATTGCCTCCACCGCAGCGAGGTCTCTCAAGTGAAACTAGCTGCCACGAGGTCACTCTCAGGTTAAGAGTGTTACCAGCGGTTGACCTTGACTGTTCAATCTCACTTGCGCGTGCCAAAGGGTGGCATGGGATTGAGGCGAGAAACATGAAACGTACCCACTGGAAGTCGAATGAGGACAACTGGGTGTGAAATTAAGGAACTACCCTTATATTTTTGGCTTTGTGCCTGCATATCATCTGCGTGCCTTCCTGTCTGAAGTGCTTTTCTTTCCCTAATGTAGATGTAAAAGATGAATTACACTCGGGCGCTTTAGAATCCCTTAATATCAATAGTGAACCCACTGCAAAAAATACACACATCTATTATTTAGCCTTTTTTTTTTTTTCTTGAGCGTCCCGTACTGAAATCACACCCCGTGACACGAGACTTAAAAATATAAAAGCGGCGATTTTTCAATGACCCATCAATATTTAATTTGTCCACGTCAAATCAGCCTTTGTTGCTCATATTTTTAGATCGAATTTGTTATGCCAGATTTGTGCGGGTAGGGCCCCCTGTGTATACAAATGGAGAATGCAGTGTAAGGACGATAACTTTCTAACTCCCTTGATCGTTGCCTGGCTTGGCTCCGCGGATGAATCCTACACGGTAATGGTTGCCGCTATTTTAAACAAACCATGGGGGATGCATCTATTTTGCATTAAACCATTTCACTCAGACGACTCTCCCTGGGCTGCTGACAAATACAAGTTTTTGAGGCTGGATAGTTGCTGGATGAACATATTGGACAAGAAAGCCCCTGTGATATTTGGTCCGTGGCATGTTTCAGAACACAATAAAGTGTTTCGGGACACTGTATGTATTATATAGACATCCTGTTCTCTTTTTAATAATGTTTTGGTCAATAAAAACAGGAGGCTCACAGGCAGAACACGCTTGTTACACTGGTCTATGAGTAAAAGGCTTTCAGAATAAAAGCAGTGACATTTGACCAGGTGTGAGTCACTGATAAAGACAAATCCAGTCCTAAATGCTGGTTGGTTGTAGTTTCACAGATACAGTCTTGGGTCAAAATGTGAAATTGGAGAATTAATGAGAATGGGTTTAACTCCATAGGAATATTTGTGTCAGAGCTACAGATCTACTTCAAAACACTGTCTGTACATTACAATACATTCACTGTACAGGTTCTTATCTTTGCTAAGCTGCCATTTGTTGATCCACAGTTCAGACTAAAGTGTGACGTTCTGACCTTGTTGGGATGATTCTAAATGGAGGTGATTTGTGGTTTTACTGCGGCTGTTTTCTGTCTAAAAACAGCGCTAAGCTAACAGAGCTATAATGTAAACTATCAGCTGATGCAGCACGTGAACATTATAAGACGGTGTTATTTTTAACCCAAATAGGCAGCTATGAATTTTATATTAATGAAGAAAACGTGATGATACCATAATAATCAGTGATGATGTCTTAATGTTGCAAAATAAATATGATCAATAATATCCATCAAATATACTACAAGTACAGTAATTGTTTGGCTTATGAACATGTGTTCTTCATATATTTGTTCAAATATGGCCAGCATTCATCCCCAGCTCTTCTATTTATGCTTCATCTTTGGTTTTAAGAGATTTTCACTCAAACGAGGGAGAAGACGGTGAAGAAAATTTGGTATTCTAACAGATTTGAGACTTTATTTGACTCCAAACCGTGCTTGAAGTCAGTGTCACACCGCTTCATGACAACTTATTACACTTATGACACTTATACTTCTTCCTGGCCTTAGAAAAAAATAGGAATATGTGAAGACATTGAACTGCTCTGCCGGATAATTCCACTTGTTTCTCATCTCCCCTCTCAAATCAAGTAGTTAATTATATATATTTATATTTAGATTAATTTTTGCCGTGCGTCAGATGTTTTCCAAGACACAAGTACATATCACAAATGTCTTTGAAATCAGGTATCTAAATATATCTGGCTCAGTCTTACCTTTCCATGTAGGAACAGGCAAACACAGCACCGAACCGAGCCCCTGTAGGAGCGAGAGGCAATTATTTGGAGAAGGCTTCGGTGTTACAGGTTGAGGGAGAGATGTTAATTACCTCAGTGGATTCTCAAGATGCTGCTTCTTCCTTTTCTTTTGTTCCATCTCTTCATGGGCTAATTAATTATGAAACAATGCACAGGTGATTCATCTGAGAGGAGGAAATATTTAAACCTTTCTTCTTCCTTTCACATGTACACAGCAGCTCCGGGGAAAGCTCTTTATCATATGT
>JAPQRQ010000016.1:0-25000 GCA_037367365.1 Apogon talboti
CACACACATAAAGATGACGCGACTGAACCCGACCCGAACCCGAACAGCACTCCTAAATTTTGGTTCGAACCCGGCCCAACCTGTCAGGTCCCTTCGGGCTCGGTTTGGGTTGCAGTCCTCTATTCTGCGGACTGTCAACCCACAGTCAGCTATTTGAAACGGGTCTGGAAGATTTCCGCTAAATACTGTTAGCTTTGCGTTGTACCTTTTGCGATCATCAGCACAAAGGTGATCTAAACTAGTCGTACGGATCTCTTTGATTTTCCTTTTTGAGCAGATATTTCTAAAACAGTGGTTGCTTAGCTATGTTTTATTATTAGCTGGAGGGGTGCTTTTGCCCTCCACTACTGCGCATGTGTGGGCTAACCAGACAACAATAATATGCAACGTGTCCATAGGACCTGTGGGTGAATGGCTTCAGTTTTATAACTGTAATTTGTAAATTTTGTTCACTGAAAAGTAATGAAATGTAAATTTATCCAACAACAACATCTGTCATAATATTTTCTTATTATAATATCATCTTCTGTTTTGCTGTTGAAACACCTTGCCAACTTAACTGTGATATATGCAGTATTTCTACTTTAAAATAATTAAAGCAGCGTATGACTTTCATCACAAATATTTTACAAATGTGTAAAACCCCAGTGATATCCTAATTATCACTAATCCATTAGTCTTTCCGTGTTTATGTTGAACGACTTTGAAGATGACTCCATCATAAACACAGTCCGATTGTTTACATAAAAAACCAAAACATCACTCGGGCCTTTTCCGACATTTTTTCGCAAAGTGCATTGTGGGAATGGGAATTCCACACAGCAGCGACAAAGATGGCGATTTCTCCCAGATTCGGCAAGAAAATGAGCCAGATCGCTACAACGTAAAATTATACAGTCCACCAGGGTTGTTTTAAAGAATGAGTATAGTCGGTGGATATTTGGTTTCAGCACTCACAAAGAGACAGCGAAATTGTCAACACCATGCCCCAAAAAACCATTGTATAGTCACAGTTAAAACAAGTACTTGCATTAACTTCCCAGACCATCTCATCAGCATATTCATAACTTCAATTGCAGGGTAATAAAACAGTTTTCCCCACTAATGTTAGTAATGCTGCTATATTAAAATCCCTTTTTAACCTCACCAGAAAACACATGAAGATCTAGACATGTTCAAAGAAAATCTATGAGCTGAACCCAGAGTTCCAGAGAAGTGGTTATTATCGTCCACAGCACCTGTCTCGTGTTATTTATCTAACAAAACTATGACATTTAATAAAATGTGACCCTGGAAAATGAACAGGAAAAAATAATAACTCTACTTCTTTAGCGTTGACTCTGCACATACACTGAACAGCACAGAATTAACCATCATTAGTTTAAGATGCAAAGACGTTGGTCTGAACTCAAAATTATTACACAAAGCATTAACTTATGCACTAATAAAAAAGAATGGGTACCTCTTAAAGACGTCAGCGTTTTTGTGATTCAAGGAACTTGGCAGACGGACCCTTCGCTGTTCACAGGGAGTCCCACCGTATGTGCCTCTTCAGTCATTCTGCCTCGGAATAAAGTGGTGTGCTCTTTCTCTCTCCTCTCTCCCAGCGGTCTATGTGAGTGACTCACCTCCAGTTTAGAAAAAAAAAAAAAAGATGCCTTGTCTCTTGTTTCAGTCTCATTTATTTATCACCTCTGAACCATCATTTCAGTCTATTATCATATTCCTTGTGGGGCCGTTAGTGCATCTTTGGTAATAAATTACACGTTTATAATGCCCTTGCCCTGTTCTATGATATTTTATCTCCTGTTGAATCTCCATAATGTTTCTTTTGGGACTTGTAATGAGTCTGAGATAATAAACCTTCAACTTATAAAGATATTGCCACCTTTTATGCCAATTTTTTTTTTTTTATATTGGCACCATTCTTGGTTAGCATCCAAACTCTATCCTATAAACAGCATCTCAGCTTTCTCTGACTGCATGAGATGGAAAAACAATCAATATTATATTGTCTGTACTAGTCTTTGTCCACACTTTCCCTTAATCGTATTTATTACTGATTGTCCCTTTTCCAGCAGCATGTCTTCTGGCAATGCAGCTACATTCAGGAAAAACAGGCGGAGAACCCCCCATGGCTCTAACATTCGCCGACAGAGCATAAATTGAACACTTCAGGGTTAAATCATGATCTTTGTCCAGCAGTACACATCTTGAATATTCATGATACTCAAGATAATACAAAATTTGTGATTCGAGGTGCCATATCTGGCCAAAAGCAGTGAGACAGGATGATTTACTGAATGTTTCTCATCCATGGTGAACTGCATTAGCATTAGATTACGTGAAGATAACCTGCACTGATTATGATGTTAATGAAAATTGATATTAAATTTTAAGACATGGAAATATCAACATATTCATCCCTGTTTTAATCTAATCTTGAATCTCACTGACTCAGTGAATAATAATAATGGATAAAATTTCTATAGAGCTTTTCAAGGCACCCAAAGCGCTTTACATTATTGATCCATTACTCATTCACTCTCACACTCTGGTGGTTTTAAACTACATTTGTAGCTGGAAGCGTGGCTGTCCATCCACGGTAAACGGCCCCTCCCGACAATCACACGCATTCATACAACAGTGTGAGTGATTCGAACCGCCAGCCCTTCGGTTATTGGACGACCAGCTCTGCCTCCTGAGCCATGGCCACCCCTACGTGACAGATACAGACATTTCCCAATTATTACACATTAAATCAGTATAATGATGTTACGTGGTACAAACACAAGTAATTTTAAAGTAGAGTTTCATAATCATACCCTGAGGTCATCTTTATTCATAACCTCTGCAATGCTCACACTAAAACAAATATTAACCATTTAGGCGCCAGAGTTTAAAAAAAAAAAAAAGTAATTAAATTTTGACATCAAGATTTCAAAAAGCTGTAGCTTGGAAGTGGTTAGACACAAAGGCATATTGTAAATGGCAAAAATATTGGATATGTCTCAGTGTTTATGATGGGAAAAAATTTACTAATCTAATTTGCATATTGTGACATCACAGGGGGCAGCCATATTGGATTGCGTAAGTTTTAGTAAAATTGAACTTTGAACATGTATGTTGGTCATATGTGACTGGTTATTTATGTATATGTCGGCCCTGCGATGAACTGGCGACTCGTCCAGGGTGCTGGCATAGGCCCCAGCACCCCCCGCGACCCTAGTGAAGATAAAGCAGTTCAGATGATGACTGACTGACTGACTGTATGTTTCCTAAAACATAACATAATCATAAATTCTTTTTCATTGACAAAACTTCCAGTTGAACTCTTCATGTTTGCCAGTCATTTATTTAATAATCCATCCCCTCTTTCCAACGTTCATTATAAATATTACTTTAAAACTTCCTAAAGAGACATGACAGACTTTCATCCACCAATGATCAACATATTTTTTCTAACTGAAGTGAGTCGATGCTGTCAAAGCCTGTAATAATTTAAAGTTAAATACCTTCTTTTACTCTAGCGATGACATGGTTAGTTAATTGCTGAATCTCTTGTGCTCATGAGACATTCCAGGTGGATTTCCTTATTAACACCCTCCAGTCATGAGAATGACATTTTAATCTAGGACCAGTCAATATGCCAGTCATATTTTAATTCCCTCCCATGTGGGGTTTCATGCCGTCCATCATTTTAATCCTACATATTAGCTCGGAGCTCAGCACTAACTACGCTGAAGGAGATCAATGAGAACCTTCCAATAAATGTCCTCAAGACTAACCTAAGTTCACTTTATTATGGCAAAATCTCATTCTGCTGCCTTCACTTTCCTCCATACCTCTGGTCCTCTGAGCCACAGAAGATAGACGGTGAAGTAATGAAGGGGCTCCCAGAGGTTTTCACACCAAGGTGCTTAAGAAAATTGAATCAGAGCTTGAAACCACGCACGGTTGCTGTTTTCAAGGAGCAATATTTGAGAAGGTTTTAGAAACATTTAGCTCAATTTATCACTCAATAACCGGTCCAGTACAACATATATCAAACCCTAATTATGATTGTAGCAGTTTTGGACATAAATAACTAATAGTGGAACAGCTGAATGTACTTTTTATGATGAAATTCAGATTAAAACGGAGACAACTTTTCTCTCAAGAACAACCTTGTTGATTCCAGCTGAATATTATAATGATGCACCTCTCAGTTAGATATGAAATAATTCTGTCCCAGGTTCTGTGAATAAAGTGTGAGTGGATGCACCTGTGTTTCCACCACAGCTGAGGGTGATTGTCCTGGGTGGGTGTGGATATAAGGAGGCTGACAGTCATTGCTCAGGTTGGTTGTGACTTCTGAGGAGTCAACTTCTCCATTTTGATCACCCCATATTGCCCTTAAAAGAAAAAAAAAAAAAACAATTCATTTTATTTCCATTTGGTCTTTGATTTTGTGGGTCTAAGGACTTTTTTGATATATTTAGTGGGTGGTTAAGGTTTCTACCCAAACCACCTATTTGAACCCTTTCTGGCCCATATTTGTATAGTGTTTTCATTACTTCTACCACAAGCCTTCACGTCATGTATGGAAACATAACAGTTCTCAACCCTTTAACTCCTGACGTGTCTGTGGTGAGCGTTCTGAATGTGTGATCTATTTTAAATATTCATAGAAATGCAACTGTTTGGTCAATAGGAAAAATTTCAAAACTTTTTGATAAAATAGATTTTGTTCTTTCCATAGACATCTGAGCATGTTCAGTGCACCCCTGATACCTGTGGAAAGAGGGAAAATCACAGAAATGTGAGTGGGACCAACTTGCTATGAAAATATACAATTTGGCCTTTTTTTTTTTTACACAGTTTTCCTTGTTTTTACTGTTGTGGTGATTTTCCTTTATTTTTTTAAATTGTGTTTTTATTGAGTTTTGACCGTGTAACTGTTTTTTGGAGTTCAACCAAGTGTCAAAAAGCAGCTGGACTGATTTAGAAAAAAGAGCCCAAAAACTACTGGGTCAAAATTCAAATACTTGTTGTTGTTCAATGTGTTCCAGTTCACAGTTTATGTTCAACATCCTAAATCTCTTATTGATGTACATTCTGAATGCCTTATTTAGTAAAAACCTGTCAAACTTCAATTCCTCTCTTAGTCTTTTTCGGTTATTCCACCCTGTTTTGACCCTAAAACACACAGTAAAGCAAAACCACTGAAGAAAAGGAACACAAGCACATACTCACAGCGGCTTTTATGTGTTTTTCATCACTATTAAAATACTGAACATCAAACAATATTTTCTTTGAACAGTTTTTATAAATACTTCTACTCTGAAACAATCTGACAGTCACTGAAATACAGTAATAAACCGTTAAATGTACCAAATACGGTCAGTTTGGTTCCTTGGCCAAACTAAGCAGGATAAGTGTTGGTCACAGTGAACAAATACTGAGCATTAAACTTCCACCTCATTCACTAACAATTATATCTTTTGACTTTTTTTTTTTTTACGATACATCTATTGATAGTACAACTCTGCAACATGACAGCCACTGAAATACACTAATCATGTTAGTTTTACCTAAAACAGATCATTTTGTTTCTTTTCCAAAGTTGAACTGAAGCATTGTCACATTGACCAAATACTGAACATCTAACAAGATTATCTTTGTCCAGTTTAACACCAGAATCCAATGTGTCCCATTAATTTTTTCTATAGAGTATCTGTTCTAGCTTTATCAAAATTGTGTTTGGATATAGATATATTAAGGGTCCTTAAATATAGTGAAGTCTTTTTTTTTTTAATTGTAAAACACTTCCTGCTGCAGGACGCCCAAACCTCCTATCCATTCCCTTAACGCTAACACAAACTTAGAGAAAATCCTTCAACCCAGAAAGACCTGAAATTCAAGTCAAAACCCTGTAAATGCATCAGGGTTTCATGTTAACTCTCACTGACAGAGACATGTAAAATCGATAGCACCGCAGTAAAAAAAAAAAAAGATTCTTTGCTGCCATCTAAAGATGTTTCCAACAGGTAGACTACAGAATTCTGTCAACAGTAACACAACAGGTCAGCAAATGAACAGAACTAAATCTACTTTTATTTATTGGATCAGGGGTAAAACCCTCTATGCAAAATCAATAAGGCAAATATAAAGATGTTACACAATCTGTTTCAGTGTTTTAAGGAATATATCACAGAATACAGCTACTCGACAAAGACAGAAAAATATTGCCTCTTACATGATACTGCATATGGTCCTCCACTAACATTTGCATATGTATTTAAGATAAGCAGCCATTTTTTGTTACAGATATAGACACAGAAGTCACTACACAGGGTAGATTCTATCTTGCCGGACAACAAATTAGTGTAATTTCACAATTTTTTATTACGCGTGTATATTGTGCAATGTGACTGACGGGATGAATAGCACAGACAAAACACAGATGACTCAATCAGTACTTAATACTCAGTTGCTGGGGTTACAGAGGATAATCAGGCTGTAATTGCCTATGTGACTGCCAATAACAAAAGCTTTGGCAAAAACACTGCGATGACAGCTCAGAATGACTGAGGAGAGGAGTCCACTGTCCTGAATACAGTCCAAATTACTTCTTCTTTCAGTGTTACGATTTTAACACGGTTATTTCTCTGGGCTGTGGTTGTCGTCCTCCTCAGAGTTGTGCGTCTCTTGTTCTGTGTCGTCTTCGTTCTGTGTTTGATTCGGTCCGGCTGCATCTTTACTCTGAGATGGTCTCAGGAGGTATTCCAGCTCTTCTGCGCTGATTGCAACCTTCTCAGGAATCAACCATCTCTTGAAGTGTTCTAGGGCACTAAGGAGGGAGGTAGACACAAACGTGATGGACATTAGGATAAGAAAACGTCGATTTAAAATATTACTTTACTCCTGTTATGAATCCACCAACCTCGTGGTTCTGAAAATTACTGCAAAGTCAGAAAAAGGGCTGAGAGTGTGGGTGCAGATGTAGGACGGAGAATCACAAGATATTTATGCAGAACCATGAAAGGGTTAGTTTGAGTTTTTGGACATGTTTTACCACCAGTCAAAGGCCCACCTAAAATTTTATTATGTTAGTTTGTGGTCTATGTGGAATATTTTCTCATCTCTTTCTTGTCATCATACAGTCTTTATCCTTCATTCATTCATTTTCCAATTCACTTAAGCCTCAACAGGGTTGCGGGGGTGCTGCAGCCTACCCCAACTACCATCCGGCAAAGACGGAGTACACCATGGACGTGTCGCCAGTTTATTGCAGGACACACACACAGATGAACAAGCATTCACAGTACCTTCACACCTATGGGCAATGTAGAGTCACCATATCAAACTATTAAGTGCATGTCTTTGGGAGGTTTAAGTTCATTTCCACTCTAGCTTCCTCCCACCACCCAAAGTTTGCTGGCAATAAGAGCGATTCTGCATGTTGTGTTTGTGTGCCACTTCTATTTTTCTAATTTATTATTTCAGATTCAATCTGGTAAATAAATTAACTGATGGTGGCAAAAACAATACCCTTGTGTGAGTCCACTGATTCTGAAATGACCTGTAAAAAAAAAAAAAAAAAAAAGCTTAATTAACTGAAGGACAGGTGGACTGAACACCCGTGATTTGAGGTTTTGACACTGATTTTTTTTTTTTTTCCTCACACAAATTTCATGACACAGTCGCATTCGACATTATTGCTAAAGTATGACTCATCTCCATCGTCGTCACGGTGAGAAGACTCAATAAGTCTGTCAAACAGGACGTGGCCAAATGACACATTTTCCCTGATGAAAAGCAATGAATTTTTTACATGCATTAATATCAGCGTTGATGAATTTCATCACAAGTGGGTCATATGATGCCGATTCTGCATTATACAATATTACTTTAAGGATTATGCCTAGGAGAGAGTGTTTTCTTGCAAAACACAAAATGTTATGTCATTCTGTTACCTAACCTACACAAACTGGTGAAACAGAAAATGCTGCACTAGAAGATAATGTGAAGATAAACTCCACCTCTATTCACTTAGGACTTGTATAACCCAGGAAGATGATGTGATTTAGTAATTAACGCCCACCATCTTTCAATGTGGGCATTCACACAGAATGAATGAAGTCTATGTTTTATTCCAATTTACTGATGTCAAGGCTCACTGCTGCACAAAAACTGTTGAGCCTTTTCAAAGATACAAAAATGGTCACTACCACACACTGCCATCGTGTTTTGAGATGTCACTCTGACAGATTTGAGCCTTCCGGTAAAAAAATGCTGTCAAAGGTTTCATTCACATTTTCCAGAATCGCTGATTCTTAACTGGGAAAAGCAGAATAAAGACACAGAGAAAAAGAAATAACTTCACAAATCACCCCAACCACAGAAATGAGGATTTATAATACTATACATGTTTATAATGTTACTAATATCATCACAGGGCAGCAGTTTAAACACATCCTACCTCTCGTCCATGTCACCACCTTGGAAGAGTTCTGAGGTCTGAGCATCATGCAGAAATCGATCCCAGCATTCCTTCTTGGCTTGAGACAAGGAGCGTAACATATCTCTGGATGTCACATCACTAGACTGGCCCTTCAGCTTCTTTAACCGGTTTTCTGCAATAAAGCATACAAAAAAAAAACAAAACACTGTGGTGGAAAGTCAATGGAGGAATTAAGCTACTAGTTATTTAACACTTTGGTTATCTTTCGTTCTTCAGATGTTCATGCCATACAAAGTCTCATTGATATTTGCTGAGGAAGAGTTAGGATGATGGATATATGAATAGAGTCAAGGGAAAGCCAGTACCTAAAGTGGCTATGTAGATCTCAGAGTCCTCCATGGGTTCCCATTTGGCGCT
The DNA here is from genome assembly GCA_037367365.1 of Apogon talboti. NCBI lineage: Eukaryota > Metazoa > Chordata > Actinopteri > Kurtiformes > Apogonidae > Apogon > Apogon talboti. The sequence goes on from JAPQRQ010000016.1 coordinate 8,864, forward strand.
GGGTGAACTGGTAGATGTCCCATTTGATTGTCCATTGACCTGCACCCCGACTTGTGCATCTGGCTGGAATGAATCTTTGAAATCCGTGTTGTTGTCCGCATTTGTCTCAGCTTGTACATCTGGCAGACTGGAGCAGATTTCAGACCACAGCTCACCACTGGATCGGACCTCTTGACCCTCGAAGTCGTCAATCATTGTGATGCAGGCAGACACTAGCTGACAGATGCCAGATCACAGTTACCAAGATAATCATCTGGTTTACGTGTGGTCACATCAAGTCTAGTTTTGTTGCATTTAAAGAGGCATGCTCGGGCAATATGAAGATAAATGACAAACAATAAATTTATTGCAATTACGACCTCCTATGAAAATATCCGAGCTTCATTCAACAATATTTAGCTAGCCTAAATTACATCTATGTTACGTTGCGTATTTCTGTTGTTCTGCCTTTATAATAAATTCATAAATACGTCTTGTAAACGTCTTACCTGTTCGAAAATCTCAGCAAATACAGCCTTATTCTGCTCGGTGTATGAATTTAAAGATTAGCCAAAGATCTTACAAGACTTTTCGCTAGCTATCTGTCCCCATGATCACCAAGCTTTAACTAAACATCCCACTTCCTTGTTTAGGATCATATTATTGGTTTCTCTATCTGCCCATCGAACTTTCTGAGCTTTGATTGGACATTCCATCTACGTTTGTTAAGGGAATGCCTTATTGTCCAATCACTGTGCAGAGAGAGGGGGCAGGTCCGGAAGTGGCATTGATTAGAAGCAACTGTGGCGAGCTAAGGTAAACAGTGCCCCTTTGACATCTGTTTAGTTATATTACATGGAAATATGAACTATTTTTGATGAACTTTTTTGATGATATTTCAAACATTATGAATTGTCAGTTGCTAGCAACGCTAGAAAATGCACAGTTATGTGGTTATTCTAAGTATAAAGGCAGATCAGACGTTGCTGTTGTCATGTTCACTTCAATAATAAACCAGGACCGTGTACCTGTAACGTCAAACCTCAGACGAAAGACCAGACCTCCTGCTGAAAGTTATGGTTTTGTGTGCATTGTGTGCTCAGGGATTGCGGGGCTGACCATTATGTCACTGCAGGGAGACCCAGAGTAGGAGATGCGCGCAGCTCTGCGCCTGGCAGTAGTGGCAGTCCCTATGGGTGTGCTGCTGTCCCGGACTATGGCGTGGATGTCCAGCGGCAAAACGCATCCGGAGCTCATCAGCAGGCTCAGGGGTAATATCACATTTATATTAGCGTTTATTCTACAGAGACGAATATAGATTATTGCCACTGACTCAAGCATTCATAACCTAGACCAATTTGCATTACCAGCCCTAAATTGTACAATAAGCATGCACAATACATAATAATAACACTGTACCTTTTATATCAGGAACTTGGTTTCTGATACACTGATGGCATAGAACTAAGTATTTTTTTTGCATATTTACAAGTACAAGTTTTGTCTATTTGTTGTTTACTTGAGTGTTTCCATTTTCCGGTACTTTATTCTTCTACTCTACATCTCAGAGGCAAACATTGTGCTTTTTACTACTATACATTTATTTTTAAATTATGTACACTTTGAAATGCAGAGTTTTCTATAGATTTCAGTAGGTTTTGATGCTGTGGTGTGTTTTTGTTATTATTTGAAAAAAATGATATATTTTAGAATGTATAATCTAATAATGTATATTATTCTGAAATTGACAATTCTGCACTTTCAGCTGTGGCACTTGTAGGTATGTTTTCATGCTATTTCTTCTACATTTTTACTAAGTAAGGGTTTGAAAGTAGAAGTAAGGCTTTGAAAGCAGCACAATTTGCTGTAAACAACAGACTCAATGTGACATTTTTACCAAACAGTGAAGCAGACTTATTCATTTATATTGAGCACACTCCACATTGACCAATTCTTTTGTTGTTCCAGATCATGGGGTGATCCGCAGTGACAGAGTGTTCGATGCCATGTTGGCAACAGACAGAGGGATCTACTCCAGAGATTATCCCTATGCAGACTCACCTCAGTCTATAGGTATTAATTCTTCCTCTTATATCACTTGATCATCAGTGACAGTTATTTAGATACCTATTGAACTTCACTGTGGAGTAATAACTGTTAGATGAGCATCTCTTCAGTAATGCTTTACAGTAAAATTGACAAATGTGTCAAGACTTTGTGTTGCATTTCTTATCACAGGCTATAGGGCAACAATCAGTGCACCACACATGGTGAGTAACATCAAGTAACACCTAAAAGCATAAGCATACAACCAATAACCCATCCGGACAGAATTCGTAATTATCTCTGTATTAATTTTTCCTTTGGGCTGTGGTTTGACAGCATGCTCATGCATTGGAGTTACTAAGTGACAAGCTCATTGAAGGGGCATCAGCTCTGGATGTGGGGTCAGGAAGTGGCTATCTGACTGCCTGCTTTGCAAGAATGGTAAATTCCAAAAATCAGTTGTTTCCTAGAGAGGCTCTATGTGAATTGACATTATAGTTATATTTTTCTGACGTTTTTAGACAGGTCCCACTGGTAGAGTCGTGGGCATTGAACACATCGATGAACTGGTCCAAATGTCAATAAAAAATGTGCAAAGTGATGACCCGGAGCTGCTCTCCTCGGGACGCATAAAACTTGTTGGTGAGTTTGGTGATGTCTCAGATATAGATGCAAAAACTGTTAAAGTATGTGACAAAGTAAGTCGCAGTGTTACATGTCCACAGTGGGAGATGGAAGGCTGGGATTCCCGGATGGAGGACCATACGATGCCATTCACGTTGGTGCAGCGGCTGCTACTGTTCCTAAAGCAGTAAGAACATGTATAGTTTTGCTCTCATAGAAATGGAGCTGATTACAATAGAATACAAATCGTTTATTTAGTCCTTAACACCAATTTTCCACAGACATAATGAGTACACCTATATTATATTCAAGAGTACAGTGTATTTACTGTAAAGATACAAAAAGAAGTGTCTCCAAATGGACAGTCAACTAATGTGAAGCTGTTCCTCTTTTTTATGTCCACTGCTGAAGCTGTTGGAGCAGCTGAAGCCGGGTGGGCGGCTGGTTCTCCCAGTGGGTCCAGATGGTGGCAGTCAAGTCTTAGAGCAGTATGATCGGCAGAGCGATGGGTCCTTCCTTAAGAAAGCTTTGATGGGAGTGGTCTATGTCCCTCTGACTGACAAAAGGCGTCAGTGGCCTGGGTATGAAAACACCTAAAACTCACCACATGTAAACCAACAACGGTGTCAGGAAAGATGTAACATGTACTGATGAATAGGGCTGGGGATGAAGGCCACGATAAGCATTTTCAAATCAGTTTACCTATTTATCATATTAAATGTCAAATCATTATTCCTTGCAAGTTTAATGAATGGTTATTGGTCCTGATTATGTATGGATTCAGATTATCATACAAGACAAAAAGAACAAGAGTAAGACCATGACATATACAGACTAGTAGTCTCTGATTGTGTGATTTAGCATTTTATTCATGTTGTACACTAGATTTCAAAACATTAGAGCAAAATAAAGAAAATTAGAGCAAGCAAAGTTCCTATTCAACAAGATAAAACAATGTAAAAGACAGTTATTTGTGGTTTTAAACTTTCTTTATGGTCAAAACATGACAAACACTTATTAAACAGCAGAGATTTGCACAAATCTAGAGGTAAAACAATAAAAATTATTAGAATAATATTTGTTCAACCTCAAAATCTGATCAACTAAGACACTGAAACATTTTCAAAGGGTTATTATGCATGAAAAAAGTTCCACTGCAGTAACAGTAGTTTTCACCCAGCCCTACTGATAGTTTTTTTCTACATTATCTGGATCAGGTGTTTGTCCAATGTTCAGTTTGTGGGAGTGACAACCACCCACCTCCTTTTCTCTCCAGAGGGGAGCTCTGATTGCAGTGTGGTTGCCCCTGCAGGAGGTGGCGTTGGTGCTGCATCTCCTCGGTCCCATAACACTCCTCATGGCTTCACCAAGCTTTGGTCTTTCTGCCTCCTGCCCCCACCCCCCGAGTTGTCACTTAGCAACGTACAAGGAGGAGCTTGTTCCATTTTCCCAACCAGATTGCCTTAGGATGTTAAAGCAGCGAGTAATGACTAACCACCACCGGACTCTCCTGGTGACTTTAGGATCTTTGGAGTCCATCAGGTTGGTGTCCAGTGAAGTGTATTATCCCTGGGAAACGTCACCACTTAGAAAACTGCAAGAAGAGCCTGATGATTTGAAGCATTTTGGGGGATTTCAGAATGAATGGTGAATTTGAGCTAATCTTATGGGAATGTTTGATCAAGAATGCATTAATACTGCACACAAAAACAAGCACAGGCCAAGGAATATTAACAAAGCTAAACAAATCATCAGAATAATTTAAGGTAATTGGGGTAATATAGTGTATTGAATACCGTATGTATAATATGTTGTGTTAAGCATTATCACTAAGGTAGAGCATGTGTAAATAAAAAAAATTTGAAAGATTACTGGGGAATCCTTTTGGAACTATTTGAATTATATGTATGCTCACCAGATTTATTAATAAAACTCTCTGAATGGACACTGTATTGTTGTCATTTTTGGAAGTTTGTGCATAGTTATTGGTACACAGGTGGAAATATAATTTCTGTGGTGCAAAAACACCAAGAAATGCATTACCGTGAATTGTCCATGAACCAATAAACTGCAAGAGTAATGTCATAAAAAACAAATTAACCTCCTAGGACCCACTATCCATGTATGAGGACAAGAAATTCACAGTTTTATACAAAAAAAAAGAAACAACTGTCCACCGCAAATGACATTCCATAAAAAATTTTAATAATGCATCTGAAAAAACTGTTGCATCATGATGTTTCCAATATGAGCAATTATTTAATTAAAAAAAGCCAAAACTCAAAAACCTGTGGGACTCCTGGGTCTTAGGAGGTTAAACAGGCCCTTTTTGTGGCACAAATGTCAATAAAAAAGCAGGTTTGGTGTTGCTTAGACTCCACAGAGCAGTGGTTGATGTTAATAGTTGTTACTCCTGTGCCTTTTCTGTATATTTCTGTTTGTAATATCCTATAAACAATACTTTCTCAAAGCCTCAGTGCAATACAAAAATATAATATGTTGCATTTGAGAACATATTAAGACAAACCTGAAATAATCCTCATATTAGTTTATTTGGACATTAACACCTGGAAGAGGGATCCCTCCTCAGTAGCTCTTGTTGAGGTTTCTGCAATTTATTTATTTATTTTTTTCTTAGTAAAGGGATTTTTTAGGGGGAGGGGAGTCTTCCCTCAAATCGAGCATCTAAGGACAATGGATCTTGTGTGTTGTGCAGATTGTGAAGCCCGCTGAAGCGAACTTTGATTTGTGATATTGGATTATATCATTTGAACTGAATTGAATTGACATATCTTGTGTGTAATTTAATTATTTTTAATTCAATTCAGTTCAAATAGCGATTCGCCAGAGATTTGCCTCAAAGGGTTTTACAATCTATGCAATATACAACACACTCTCCTCTTACACCCTTGGTCTGAGTAAGGAAAAACTCCCCAAAATCTTTTTAACCCTCAGAGACCTAAAAGCCACCAGTGACCAAAAGCAGCCAATCATCTATCAAAATGTTTAAGAACTTCTGAACCACTAATCCTATCAATACATTGAAATAATTCTGGTAAAATTCTGTTTCTCAGCTTTTTATGACATCAGATATGACCCATTTGTACATTCAGAGGCTCCATTGTTTTTAAGTTCAGGTAATGACATATTTTGCTAAAAAAAAAATAAAAAACTTTTACATTAGGTTTCTCTGTAAAAATCTTTTAACTATCATAGAATTTTTATGAACATCTCCATGATTAAATACAGGAAAATATCTGATCTTCACTAAAGTGCACAGTGTAGGCTATAATACGTGGTGACAAATTACTGAGGAAAGGTAAAGTAAATGTAGAGAAAATTTCACAAAAATAGTTGTAGCTCTTGAAGAACTGACAGGCAAGATAAATAAATGATTTTAATCATTTTAATTTTTTTGCTGTTAAACTTCTGTTGCTCTGGTTAGTGTAACAAAAATTTACATTCGGTAGCGACAAATCCTTAACGAGCAGTTCATTCGCCTTTAAATAGCAAACAAGAAGAAAACCCAGGAAGTGGACTACTCATAAAGAAAATGCCTACATTGTGACGTCATCATAGCGCGCCTGAGGCGAGAAGGACCTTCAGAAGTGATGCACGTGAGTGTTCCGGTTAGATATTTGAGAAAATGCAGTTTACCGCTTTTTCTCTCTGGTCAAACTAAACTTATCAGCAGTGCGCTAAAAGTACAGCATCCCATTTTGGTTCGTTGGAATTTTAACCGTTTTTTTAGTCCCTGTTTTAATTTAACGCGGTGTCAACAGCGGAGCTCGGCTATGGAGCAGGCGGCTTCAGCGACAGGAGAACCGGTGCAGGTAAACAGTACAGGGTCGGCCGAGAAAGACGGCACCGAGACCGGCAAACGTAAAAGCGACGAACCTGAGATAAGTCGTCGGGGTAAGAGGAGGAGAGGGGCGGGAGGGAAGAAGCTCCGTCCGGGCGAGAGATACATCCCTCCTCCGCAGAAACGCAACCCCGGGGTCAGCTTCAGCCAGGAGCACTTCGACGAGACCTCCTACTACTTTGAAGGCGGCCTCCGGAAAGTCCACCCGTACTACTTCGACTTTAAGACGTACTGTAAAGGTCGATGGGTTGGGAAGAGTCTTCTGCAGGTGTTCAAGAGCGAGTTCAGAGCCGAGTCCATCGAATACTATCAGAGGGCTGCCAAAGAGGGTCGGATCCGCCTCAACGACACCCCTGTGGAGGACCTCTCTGTCATACTCAGGGTCGGTGCAAACCAGAATTACTACAATTTATGCACACATTTAAGGTACATGTACTCTACTTTTAGTGTTTTTACTATATGCAGCTTTTTACAGGGTTAGTGTCATGGTTTTTAACGTTTTAATTTGGCTGAAAATGATGCCTTTTACATATTTTGGCAAGACATCATGCAGACAAACCTACTCACTTATAAAGTAAACATTCAGTTTTGTGTTGCATGACAAACCCTTTCAAAAAGCTTATTCTCACATCCAAAGAATACCATTTCTTCAAATAAACAAGCTGTACCTTAGGCTTACAATTGTAGGAGAACCTTGGTTTTATACTTCTACATGTCAGATGTAAATATTTCTCCTCTCAGACTCGGCTTCAGTTACTTCCTGACATTACAGTTAGTTTTTTCTTCCCACCTAAATGTTGGTGACAAACTAAAGTGTTTTTTTATGTGTCTATTATAAAATTTGCCTTTTGCGCTGAACTCTTATAGTCTTGCTAAATGCATTGTCAAAATCTCAGAAGAAATGTACTTTTGTGTGTATATGTATATAAGTTCCCCGTCTTATCATTTATAAAGCAATGCTGGAATTGTATCTCTATCTAATGTAATTCTCCTCTGGTCTTAAAAGTTGCTCTGGGATTGTAAAAGTATTTTTATCTGTTTTAGAGTTAGTGTAACGCAAGAGAGTCCATGTGGCTCTGTTTGGTTGTAGGTTCTGTCATTCTTGATAACCAGTGATTGGGGAGTGGGGGGGTTTAAATAAATAGAAACAGTCTGACTAAAATGTTCCTCTTTCTGAACCTTCTGCAGAATAATGACCATATGAAGAACACGGTGCACCGCCATGAGCCCCCAGTAGTTGGCAGACCACTTGAGATCCTGGTGGACGATGGTGAGGTCCTAGTGGTGGACAAACCCGCCTCCATACCGGTTCATCCCTGTGGCCGGTTTCGCCACAACACGGTGATTTTCATCCTCGGAAAAGAGCGGGGCATCTCGGAGCTCCACACAGTCCACCGACTGGACCGGCTGACATCCGGGGTCCTGCTGTTTGCACGGACCCTGGAGACCTCAAAAAAGCTGGACCAGTTGGTGAGAGACAGACAGGTACGTTCAGCATTATGTGAGGTCACTTATAACATTCAAGTGGTTGACATGTATAATCCTAGAATTTACATTTGCTCTTTTTAACAGCTTGAAAAGGAGTATGTGTGTCGAGTGGAGGGGGAGTTTCCAGAGGGGGAGCTCATCTGTGAGGAGCCCATCCTGGTTGTTTCCTTCAAAGTCGGTCTCTGCCGGGTTGACCCAAAGGGCAAAGAGTCTCGAACCGTCTTCCAGAGGCTTAGCTTTAACGGAAAAACCAGTGTGGTTCGCTGTTTACCGCTCACAGGCCGCACTCACCAGATCAGAGTCCACCTCCAGTACCTGGGCTTCCCGATCCTCAATGATCCCATTTATGGGTCCTCAGCCTGGGGCCCTCACAGGGGCAAGGGGGGGTTGGTTGGAAAGAGTGACGAGGAGCTACTGCAGGCTTTGGTGAAGGAACATCAGGCTCAGGAGAGTTTACATCTGTTGGATTTACCTGATGATGGGATTGAGATTCATCAAGAGATGGGGAATAACAAGACTTCTGATGAAAGCGACAAGAGTGGAAAAAGTCATGAGTCGGATACATGTAGCATTGACAACAAACAGGTGGTAACAGGTTGTAGTGGACGTAGCGACGCATCGAATGAAGATGTGAGTGATGGAACCAGCTGTTCAGACCCAAACAGACAAACCTCAGCGAACAAATCAAATGGAAATCAGACGACTGACTTCACACAGCAGAACGCGACAGGAGGTGAAGACCATCTGTGCAGTGAATGTAAACTGGTACGACCAGATCCCACGGAAAAGGAACTCATTATGTATCTCCATGCGTTACGCTATAAAGGACCAGAGTTTGAGTATTCCACACGTTTACCTGACTGGGCCAAAGAAGACTGGGCAGAAGTTGATTAGAGCAGTGACGATGACTGTGTTGGTAACCATTACAGTGTGCAGTATGGAGTGAAACTGTGAGACTTTTTAAGACATTTTGATTCTGCTGAAATGCATTTCTGTTTACATTTGTAAAGAAAAAAAACAACTAATGGATTTTTAAAGCAATGTTTGGCAAATAGAAGTATTTAATTTAGCTCAACTGTCTGCCTAAAATGTAAATGCGAGGCATGGTTTTGACAATAATTTTGTTTTATTTTAATTTAAAAAAAAAAAAATTTTAATTGTGTTTTCCCCCATGTATTCTGGGACTCCAGCCAAAAAACTGAAGAATTAAAGGCCAGTCTGCTGGAAAATAAATGCTTTATTTCAGTTTTTTTTAATGGAAAATTAACAACATTAACATCTGTAGAGTAATGATGGTGATGACCTTTAATTTCCTGTCAAAGGTTGAGTGATTTCTAAGGCAGGTTATTCTGCTGAGTGATTTGGAATAAAGGCTCATTGTAGAGTTATTGTCATACAGACGAAGATGCCACAAATGCGTCTTACAATGAGGAACTTTGAAAATAACCCTGCTCATAGGCACGTTATATTCTTGTCAAGGTCTCACCATACCTCCTAACATCTCTTTATTTCATACTTAACATCATATATAAGATTATAAGCACATCTTTTACTTTATGTAGGACAAATCCATTGCACAAAAACACAAAATATTTCAGCCAATGAAACAAGCTTCTGAATGAAGTTTGGCACATGCTGTACAGGTTGAATCGTACTGAGATACACAGGTTACTTGGCTGATGAATCAGCTGTGCGGTGGCATGAAGGTAAAGGCTTTATGCTCCTTAGACAGTTGCATGTTGGTGTTTCTCATAACAGTTCGGTAAAGCTGTTAAATTATCAGTAACAGAAGCAGTGGTATGTGACAGCGTAACTCCTGCTTTGTGGATCTGTTTTACCAGTATAACTCTCTGAGCTGTAATTCACCACCATGTATAAACACATATAGTTTTACATCTTTATAAGAAAACTCTGCATTTTAAAAACAAGTAAACATTACATTTTTGGCACTGACACTTGAAATAACATGACTTTTAACCTGACAAGCCAAGACACTACAAATGACACCGCTAACTGTTATTTTCTACATCATGGTCACAAAGGACAAACTGTACATTTTATTGTCTGGATGTGCAAAAGCAGCTAATGCACCGTGATTATTTAAGGGACAGTCATTAGCTGTTGTAGATGTACTAATCATTGAGTTTTGTGGATGCTGTAAGTAATGTTGTACACAGGCACACAAATGCTAAGATTTATCTTGTCGCATATGGCTCATTAAGGTCAATGCCAGCACGGAGACTCGCACCTGCACACTGGCAGCATTTGTTACAATAACCCAGTCTGTGCAGATGGTACAGGTGCAGATGTTACAAAGTTCTAGGCACAATGTAAATTCTGCAACAGCAGGTGCAGTATTTGATCATTTTGTGTAGTGTAGGTTATGCTGACTGTGATATTAATGCAAAGTTGTGGCTTTAAACGTTCACTGGCTTTCTGCAAATGCTAAGATGGACATGTTTTGATTTAACATTATGCTAAACACTCCATGCTTTCATTTTATTCCTGTATAAAAGAACAAGTTTAGCAGCAACAATAGACAAACATGCTGTCACATGTTACATTTGCAGTTGGCTTATATTTCCCTTCTATTCCACTAGTTTACCAAAGGAATAGAGTTCCTCTTGTGTGTTTAAGTACAGTGATTCCTCATCAGGAAGTTAGAGCAAATAATGCACAGTGTTTAAAGACTGCTCCAACTTTTTTTTAACACGTATCATCCCGTTGCCCGTGTCTCTTTATCCAAACATCTGGTAAATCTGGCTTACTGTTGGGTAAAATCACCACTTCTTCGCTTTGACTAGTTCGGCCCTTATTACAAGTCTCATAAACAGTTTCTTTTAGTGAGAGACGGAGTGTATCCCGTTTTCCATTTAAGTGTCCTGGCTGTAATTGTGCTTCCTCTTCTTCATACTGTTGTGAGGTGGAAGGCCCTGCTTCTATGACAGTCAGGCATGTCTCATTGGAGTCCTCGAGACCTTCATAAGAGCTCTGAGACTGAGAGGAGAGGTTCGCTTTGTGGGACTGATGGTGGTGTTTTAGTCTCTGCACTGAGGTTGGGTCCTCTTTGCAGAAAGACGACTGGTCAATGGTCTCCAACGTGTGGCTGATGATGGTCTCCTCAATACTGGAAGACGAGGAAAAGGATGTATTGCTCCAGTGCTGCAACCCATCAGATTGACCTCTGCAGGTTTTACATAACAGCTTATCTTTATCAAGGTCTTCTTGCGCTATACTTATAGGCCGTAGGGTATTTTCTTTGTAAGGAGATGATGTCTGGAGGGCTGGAGGTGGCGGATAGATCTTATGACTGCACATCTCCTCACTGCCCTGGTCCATGCTGTTCCTCCCCGCCTCTCTCCCACAGTATTCAATCTCATCAGAAAGTACAGAAGGCCTGTTGGACAGCTTACTGGTGCAGGTGCTATTCTCAAAGCTGTCACTTAACCGATAGGCCAACGGCTGCAGCTCGTACTGCTCAGGCCCCCGGCCCCCGCTTCCTCCTCCTCCTGCTCCGGTCTGTATTTGTCTCTGCTGACGTTGGTGGTTTGGGTAGAGATAGCCCCCTCCATCTTTGTCATAGCTCCTTCTCACTCTAGATCTGTCAAAAGCCCCGTTAGCAGCTGAACCAGATGAGGAACCTGGGTCTGCTGCTGAGCAAGAGGATAGCACACCATCACTCTGGTCTGAAAAACACGGCAGCGAGATCTTTCCACAGTTTTTCTGAGGTCCAAAAAAACAGCACAGGGATTGGAAGAAGAAGGTTGCAAATCCACACGCCACACATTTGACCAAAAAAAGAAAAATACCCAGTTTTCTAAATAGTAAGGCTGTGGCAGGCAACATGATGATTCCCATGCAAAAAAATGCCCCGGAAACAATTGCGACGGGACATCCCATCCTCTTAGTGGCGTGTGCTACTTTCCCGATTTTGTCTGAATGAGGAGCCAAGCTGTAGGATATGCAGTAGTTGGCAATGAAGTCAACAGACAGACCTGCAGCTGATGATATAAACAGAGCCTCAATTCCACTCAGCTGCCACTCAAGGAGTACCAGAAGGCCAATGGTGACAAACACACTGCCTCCAACAGCCACAGTTCCATATGTGCTCAGTGGAATATTCCACGTAGTTAGGAGGAGTAAAACAAATGTGAGCGCCACTGAAAAGGCAGCTACGACCAGAGTCTCTGAACTTAAAGACTGTTGGAGGTCAAAAAGAGACAGCTGACTGATGAACCAGCCATTCTCCAGCCCTTGTGGTGCTCCTGATATTTCTTTGTTGAACCATGTCAGTGTTTCTCTGTAGAAGACACTGGTTCTACTGAAGTTGAAGCTGTAGAGGTATGTGGTTTTGAATGCTAACACAAGGCCAGCGACCCTGCCATCTGGCTGGAAGTACAAACCTCCACTGTGGGCCAGATGGCCCTCAGCATACCGCGCTGCCAGCATCATACTGAGGCAGTTCTCAAACACACTGGGAGTGTAGGGGAAAGAGATATTATTACAGCAAAAAAGAAGGGCGTCATCACTCTCTGAGCAGCGTCTAACTGATACCCAGTGCACTAGCTGCTCTACCAGACAGATATTGTCTATCATTCCATCTTCATCCTCATGTGATGAAGGAGAATAAAAAGTTTGGTTCTGAACTCGTCCACATAGGTTCCTCAACCAAACCTGAGAGTCTGGACTGCTCATGTTAAAATGTGGATCGAGAACCAGAGAACTATTGCTCCTTGGGTCAAAGTGATCCCCATTATCGATCGGCTTGATGCCCCAAACGAGCATCAAGGTAACAGGCATGTCCTCTCCATTTCTCTGTCTTTCAAACATAAACATATGACGATACTCGGCGTCGTACCTCTCAAACGGGTGACTGGAGCGGAACAGCTGGGTGACCCTGCTGTCTAAGGTCGGCAGCTTCATGCCTGGGTCAATGCAGGACATGTAAGTGCCCCCAGCAGCAAGCACCGCAAACCAACACACCCAGATGTATCTAAACTTGACCACTCCACAGGGGAGGATTTTCAGAAATAATAAGTTTGAGGTGTCAGTCAAACCTCGTTTTAACTCTCTCAGCTTCTGCCCGAGAGTGAACAGACAACGCTTGCGAGAGCTCGTCTCCCAGAAGCCGCCTGTGTTTTTGGAGCAGCATGGTTTCCATCCTTGCACTGCTACAGATGCCTCTGTGTAGCGCTCACGCAGAATGAAAGCACACGGCAGCCACACTAATGCCAAGAGGGAGCTGATGAAAGAGGCAGTTCCGAGGTAAACAGAAAAACATCTGATTGCTGTAATGCTGCTGAGATAACCAGAGAAAAATGCTGCGCTTGAGGTTAACCCTGCGGCTAAGATTAAATAACCGACTTCCTGTAAAATTCTGTTTACTCTCTTCTCCAGGGAAGCTGAGGGATTCTGGGAGAGCTGCAGGTTCCAGAAGTCAGCAAATATGAACACCTGATTGGAGCAGCTTCCCAGCAGGATAATAGCTGCAGTGAGATTAACTAGGGGGAAAAATGTCAGGCGAAAAGCTACTTTGTAGAGGAAGTAGGAGGTAAGGAGGGAACCTGTGATCGCTATTACAGACAATGCTACAATGAATGGAGACTGAAGATAAAGAGCCATAGAGAAAAGAAGAGAAACAATAGCAAGGACGGGGTACACTGAATCTCTTGCCAGGTAGTATTTGAATAAAGTCTGCTTGATACCAAAGTCCATGCCTGTAATAGTCGTATTGTTATATGTCAGATCCCTCCCTTCGAGACTGTTCATGTACATCTCCATCATGTGCTCTCCTTTGTCCACTGGTAGGAACAGAAGGCTGTACTTCAGCGTTGGGATTTGGTATTCAACAGTCTGCGGGCCAAGGAAGTCTTTATCAACCAGGAAATGCAGGATTTGGAAAACCACACGGGATTGTTTGCAGCGAGACGGGACGGAAGAGCAGCTGCCATATTTGGGTCTTTCTGCACACGCTTCAACTAGAAGTCCCTCGTGATAATATGGAGCACATTTCCTGAGTAGATTCAGAGACTCAGAAACCTGAAATGGAGATAATTAGTGACTATAAAATCTTGGTATGTTATAGCTCTTACAGATTATTCACACTATGAGATGATATTGTTTTAAATTATAGTACAAAAACTGGTGTCTGTACTTTACATGGGAATTCATTTTTCTGACAGTGTTTTACTTTTGCTCCCTAAATTTAGTTTCGTTACCAAATCTGACAAAAGTAAACAATTTTGGTTTTTTTTTCTCGTAAATGTACCTCTTTACTGCTTTTTCTTATATATTTATGAAGTTATAGAACATTTTTAAGTACAGTCACATCCATAAGTATCTGTACACCACTCCAGTAAAGGGACTATGTTTAAAATGGTTCTAATTCCTAAATAGTTCATGCAATATTTTTGTTAAACCCCTTGAAATACAGATGAAAGTCCACATTTGACTGCATGTTGATACACTGTGATGGCGTACAGAAACAAAATTACAAAATTTGTGTCAGTGTCCAAATACTTATGGACCTGACCACAAGAAATTTACAAGTTTCCTACCTGTTGTAATTTTTGATTTTTTTTTTTTTTTAGATATATTTTTTCAAAGTGTAAAGAAATGCACCTGATGTGAGGTGAGCCTGAGGCAGCAGGAGGCATTAGTGAGGACAGCTAAGTAATTTCCCAGGGACCAGCTCGGACAGCAGCCGCTCCGTGGCGCCCTCTCGTCAGCCTCCACCCTTTCAGGCTGCTGGCACAGATCCTGGAACTGGGCCTGGGAGCGGATCTGAATCAGAAAAGGAAAAGGTAATTTGAACACATGCCCAGTTTGGAAGCTATTTCACAAAATAGGTATTAATATAAAATGACATAATGTATATAATAGTGTTTTCCATTTCTGTACAGCATATGGACATGTGCCATATGATTCAGTCATCATTAGTGGAGGCTGACAGAAGAAGATGACTAAATAAAATGGAGCAAAAGCGAGTTGAAAAGGGGTGAGTAGATCACGACAAACCCTGGATTGCTCCATCTCACACATGGCGTGGATGGCCTTCAGGCTCCAGAGACTGGCGGAGTTTTCTGAACGAAACACCAGCTGGCTCAGACGTGCTCCTGTGTAGAAAGAGACAGATGGATTCATCACACTGACAAGATGACCAGGGGTGAATCATCACTTTCTGCTGATTTTTAGAAATGTGAATGCAAATAAAATGAACCCCCGCTAACCAACATATTTTATGTCTGCAATTGAATATACATTATTCCTCCTCAATGAAATGCAACTCTCAGGGCTAAGAGCTGCTTTTTATAGGGTGGGTTATGAGGGGAAACAGAAGAGCAGCGTTTGATCTTGCAGCAGACTTTTATAAAGTAGAGCTGAAAGAAGAGAATCTGAAATAACCAGCCCAAGGAAATACAATAAGCACACTGCTGCCTTTAAACGGACAAGGATAAGATATCCACATCCTCTTAATATTACACCATTTTACAGTTGTATGTAATCAGAAGTTGCTCTTATGTTCTGTTTTCAGAGATTTGCTAGGAGTGCTGATTCCTCTGTATTATGCTGAACACATTATTTACTCAGGTAGCTATGTAATTATTCAACCCTCATTGCATTTTAGGTTTACTGGCAAAATTGTACATTTTCAGGTGTTTGCCATAAACAAATGACACAAGAACAGTTTAAATAGTCAAATAAAACCAATACTACAAGGATTTTATCCAAATTCAACACTAAATCTGACTGTCAGTGACTACTGCTGTCTCAAAATTATTCCTCATCAGAGCACACATTTGCAAATCAGGTGTGGTCTCAAACACACCTGATGCAAATAATCAAAGCCTTCATTAGCTGCATCAGGTGTGTTAGAGAGAAACACCTTAAACACCAGAACTGCTGATGGTGACATTTAATCGCATGTTATAAGTCAAGAGAATTATCCAGAAAGTTCAGAGAAGGGATCTTTGCCTTATGCAAACAAGGAAAAGGATACAAAAAGATAGCAAAGGCCCTGACTGTTCCTAGAGATACAATTGGAAGCATATTCGCAAGTTATAAGTTAAAGGAACAGTGGTTACACTAGTAGCATATAATGGCCATAGTGTCTAACTAAAAAGGAAATAGCAATATAC
>JAPQRQ010000016.1:29895-47854 GCA_037367365.1 Apogon talboti
TAAAACTACTGTAAACAGAGCACACATTCGGTACAGCCAGCGCTCAGACATACTTGGTGATAAAGTTGGCAGGAGGAGGAGGGTCTGCCGAGGCTGCTGCAGCTGTCATGTAGCTCCCCTTCAGACTGGATGACTGTCAACTGGGCCTCGGCGGTGCACAGGCTGTCAGGAGGGCAGAGAGAAACCGCCGGGATGTCGCTGAGAAAAACAGCAGCGAGAGAATAGAGAAGGTACAGTAAGACGGGAAAGTGATTGGCAGGCTGGGAGGAGAGAGAGGCGACAAAGTTCTCTTCAAATGAAAGTGCAAAAGTTCACGACGGTGAAACGGCGCATATATGCAGGAGGTAATGTTTGTCAAACTTAAGCAAGAAAATCTCCCTCTCCCACCACACGCTGATTGACACCTTGGTTTCTTTTCGCGATATTTTTGGCTGAGCACCATCTTATATTCAGAGAAGAATAGAACGGACCAGCAGAGCTAACGAGGTAAGGGGATGAAATTCTCTGGAAGCACAGAGGCCCAATTAAAACAAAGAAGAAAAAATACAGAAAGGCAGTGGAGAGGAGTGGGGGGTTGGGAGGGGGAAAAAAGACACTATTTTCACATCATGTCACAGACCCCATGATGAGCGAAGGAGGCGGTTGATACCACGATGACTCATGGGTAATGGCGTTAGTCAGGAAAACCCTGCAGTTTAATGAGATCGCCCTTCCTAAGCCTTAAATGCATATATTTTTTTATGAAACTTTGATAAAATGCTAGTTTTAGTTCATCTCATTAACCTTCATTTTATTATATCCTTTATTTAACCAAGTCATATCCTCATTAGAATTAACCCTTTAAGTTGTATCTACTGATCTAAAATGTGTAATAACTTCTGACCCACTAATTCTATTGATACATGTAAGTACTTGGAAATAAAATGCAGTTTCTCAGCTTATCATCATTATTAGATATGACCCATTTGGATTTTCAGAGGATACATAGTGAGTGTGGAAACATCATCTTCTTCAGCACTGGCAGTGGTTGTAAATGGTTGTTTTTATATTCAGTTAATGATATATTTTGCTGAAAAAGTCCATTCTTTTTTTCTCTTCTGATATAATAACACGTTGGAAATTAGAATTTACTCTGGGATTTATGGACATCTACATGATCAGTATATGAAATACTGTGGAATACATGAATTTCACTGAAAAATGCAGAGGGTAATATTATAATAAATGGCGATAAATCACTTAGAACAGGTTAAATGTAGAGAAAAATTCTTTTGCAAGTCATCACAAAAACACCTCTAGGTCTGTAACGGTTAAAGTCGCTGTTCCCAGACATAGATGTTTATAATAAAAAAATTTTTAAAAAAAGACAACTTCCATACTTTAAATGAACAAGAATATGGAAAATTCAACATTTAACTTTTTTTTTTCCATTTGAAGGAGCTGTGATGCTTGTACAGTACTAATTCTACATATTTTATCGTTTGTGATTCATATTTTGGCTTTTTTTTTAACCTTAAATAGTGACATTGTTCATTAATTACCCTAAAAGCCGTAAACAGCCACCAGTGAAAAAGAGCATCTACTGATCTGAAATATTTAATAACTTCTGAACCACTAACCTCACCTAAACTTTGAATTGACTCTGAGTTTTACATCGTCATGGTCAGTGCAATAAATAGGCTATAGGACAATGTCCCCTTGTCCCTGAAAAATACAGAATATAGAGCATAAAATGATAATAAATCATTGTAAATCACTCAGGAAAGGTTAAATTTAGCGAACAAAATGATTTGTAAGTTGCCACAAAGGGTTAAAACATGAAAAAGTCTGTCTTTTCAATCAGGCAGGATGACAGGATTATTATTTCATTAAACTTATTTGATATTTCATTAGTTTTAAGCCTCTCTATGGAGATGAAATTGACAGCGAAGGCCCCCAGGTCGTGTTTCAGCGAAAAGGGCATTAGGTCTGTTTAGTCTACTACATGTTTGTTTTTCCACGGAGCGCTGGATGCAACCGCACTTCCTGTATTGTCACTATGGCGACGCAGTAAGTCAACAGAGGCAACATGACCTCACACAGTTTTATTTGCATCCCATAATAAGGCCCACAGTTAATGAGTAGTCTGGTGAGCTGGCGGTACACGGTTGCAGGGGGAATAATGAGTTCATTAATAGTCCGCCTCACTGAGGAACCGAAGCGCAGTATTTGGTCTGTGTGTTATGATCTAAATAATAAATAGACCACGAAGCATCCAGCAGCTCGTAGTCACATGTTCATCATCTGTTGATCCTGTTCAGACACAAAAGGGAGTGAAGACAAACTAAAGCTGTGACAATTAGCCTTTTGATTGTCAAACACTATATACTTCCAGATCAAAGATGTTATCAATCTGAGTTCAGCCCACTGATCTGTACATGTTCACATAATAATAGTTATTTCAGAGTAAAACGGATTTAAGAGACAGTTTTGTTCATTTTATTTTTGGCTGTTTGGTACTTGCGTTCACTATTTTGTTCATTTTTTTGTACAGTTTTGTTCATTTTGTTTGAATATTTTGTTCATTTTTAATTATTCAGTACTTTCTCCACTTTTTGTTCATTTTATTGATGATTTTATTCACTCTCTTGATTTTGTTGTTCACTTCATTTTGTTGATTATTTTGTCCACTTTTTACACAGTTTTGTCGATTTAGATGAATATTTGGCTCATGTTGATTTTGTTCCTGCACATTTTGTTCATATTTCATTCATTTATGTTCATTTCTATTCATTTTCTTGCTCAGTTTTGCTTATATTGATTATGTTGTTAAATTTTTTAATTCAGCCAATTTATTTATTTTAGGTTTACTCATTTTTTGTTCATTTTATTCACTATTTTGTTCATTATTTTTGGATGACATATCATTTAGTTTGTTCATCTTGATTTAATGATGTGAAAGTCTGTATATACACCATTAAACCAGATTGTGCAGTGTATTTTATTATTCAACTTTATTCTAATTATTTATCTTTATTCTCTGAACTTGATGCAGAAAATGCCAGGTAGTGTGAGATAGATCTCAGGAGCCAAAATGAATCAGCACTGCAAGTAAATTTAACACGTTTATATTGTTTTTCATTGTTTTTCACCATTTTATGATACTTTATTAAGCCTAGAATTAATCTACTATTAACCATCAATGAACGTTCTTGCCTCACAGGTAAAAACGCTGATAAAAATATCTGTCGGGTACCTTTAACTCATCCAGAAATCAATATTAAATAAACTTCAACAAATCATGCATCCTGCTGCACTTTTATGCCTATTACGCCTCTGTGATGTTTAACGAAGCTGCCTTCAAAGCCACACATGAGGAAAGCAGCTTGAGGAACCCATCAATATTTCAGTGGATGAATCCAAAAATATAATCGGGAAGGTGTCAGAGAGCTGCCCAGTAAAAGATGGCACTGGCATTGTGCACTGACATCAGCCTGGCGTCACAGGTCTGAGTGGACATCAACAGCGTTTCATCATGGACTATATATCATAACACACGTCAATAGTACTGTAACCTAAGGCCTCTGAAACTAATAATGAAATAAAATGACTCTAAAATTCTCTCAAAACATACCAGCCTCTGTAATCTTCCTCGGGGTGAGATTTACAGCAGACAATAGTCTGAATGATTCAGCAGCATCAATAACAATCAAGACAACTGTGAGTCTGTGTCAATAATTACTTCACTATAATAATAATTTTCTTCCATTGATGTTGTGGATAAAAGGAAGCAAAATTGTAACTGGGAGGATTTTTTACACACTGTCTGCCTGGTGATACTGGCTAATAAACTACAACAACTACAACAGTTATAATATCTGTATATAATACTAGCTTTGGGGTCGCAACTAATGATATATTTCTTCTATTATTTGTGTACGTGTCAGAAAATGGTGTTTCCCAAAACCTAAACTGATGCCCTCAAATGTTTTAGAGAGGGAAAGAAACCAGAAACATCAGGTTTAAGAAGCCTGATTATATTTCCTCAGATCCCAAACTCAGCCATAAATGTATCCCATAAATTCATCTAAATGCATCCACTAGGACTAAAAGACTATTACACAGTTTCTTCCCATGAAGGTACCAATATCAGTACTGTACTGTCTTATTGTTAGTGTAATTCTTCATTTCGCATTTTTACATGTACTGTCATCCCAGAGCTGCTGAACATTTCATTTTGTTCTTTTTAACATCCATCCATCATCCATCCATTCATCCATCCATTCATCCATCCATTCATCCATCCATCCATCCATCCATCCATCCATCCATCCACCCATCCATCCACCCACCCACCCATCCATCCTTCCATCCATCCATCCATCCATCCATTCATCCATCCATTCATCCATTCATCCATCCATTCATTCATTCATTCATCCATCCATCCATCCATCCATCCATCCATCCACCCACCCATCCATCCATTTTCTCAAATGCTTATTCCTCATGAGGGTCGCTGGGGGGTGCAGGAGCCTATCTATCTACCTATGGGTGAAGGCGGGGTATAACCTGGATGTGTCGTCAGTTCAACGCAACAGTGTTTTCAAGCAATGACAATGAAGTTCTATCTATTGTCTAAAAGCTATGCTCTGGATCATGGATTATTATGGACTGAGGAAAAAGTTCATAAATTATCCATTTCTGCAAAACATGGACGAATTCAATGTATGTAGGCTCTCCGAGATACTGTATATCCAAAGGATGTGTGACAGGCATGTACTGTATATATGTTCTGTTCTTGCTCTGACGGTCCGAGCTGTCTGCATTCCCACCTACACTTTGACTATCTCTTCTACACAAGGCCTTCACATCCACTGCTCCTACTCCTTCCTTACTCACATACTCTTTGGCTTAGAGACATCCTTGACTTTGCCAAACTAGAAAAAAAATCAGATGTATGTTGCATGGCTCAATAAAATGTGGGATCCCTTCATTGTAAATGTCCAAAATCCTGCACATTTCACATGTCCCTGAGTAACTGACCAGGTTATTAGTGATAATTTTTCTGTAACTGACAGCAGATCAGACTCTATACTGTCTCTGTTTACACTGATTTTACAGTCACCCCAGTTTTAGATTTATTTTGTGTTCTGTCTATGGTTCCACAATGTTGTAGTTTGTTGCAGTGTCTGTTTTGGTCCTGTGCTCCGTTATCTAGATATTGGGTTGACTTTGTACCTCCCTATGTGCCATTGTTCTTGACATGTTCCAATAAAATGATTTTTGGGAAAAGAAAAAAATCTAATCATGACAATTCTGACTTGTTTTCATGAAAATACCTCAAATGATTAATTATAGTCAGTAACTAAACAATTAATCATCAGCCTGGTGTTCTATATTTATCTGTTTAGGTTATTACTTTGACTTAGATGTTCAGTTTAACAGGAGTAGATAAACAGTCAAATACGGTTACTTTCTGATGCTGTTGAGTTTTTCCAGTGGGTGACATCAGCCTTTTCCTGTGCTGAAGTATTGTATTTATGCAGATCTTTAAAAACCAGTATGGGCTGAGGTCTGAGCAGAGTACACGGTTGTTTCAAGGCATCTTAGGCACTTTAAGGCACTCAAAAAAAGCTAATGTAAGACTCAATTATGCATCTACATGTCACCCATCGACTCCTCAGGGGCCACTCAGTGCCATTTTTTCTAATGTTTCCTTAACCTTAAATCACCCAGATCTATATAAACGCAGCAGAAATACATGCGGATGTTACTAAAAAGCAAAAAAAAAAAAAAAAAAGGCTTTGTAGGATGTTACTACAGTCGCGGATCTGTCTTAATGGACTTAAAATAACTAAAGATATAAAAAAAAAAATAAGCCTGTTCTAAAAATGTATCAAACCTCAGATGTTTGCCGACTTGTAGCCACTCAGCCCTTTCTTTTTTTTTTTTTCTTTAAGCATTCAGAGCTGCTGTGTCAGTGCAGAATGAGTGACAAGGTGACATTAGTGACCCCAGCTGCCCAGTGGACCAAAGACAGAGGACGAGGACTGGTGACAGCTCCAGAGCCAAGTTTGCATGAGTGTACTGCATGTCTCAAATGCAACAAAGTAGTACCAAAACATATGTATCATGTCCCCAAATGCACTTGTATAGGGATGAAGAGATGATATATGATCAGAAAATGCTAATGAATCTAATGGTTTATCAAGGATAAAATTCATTCATTGGGTTTAAGAGTGAAATAATGAGTTAATGATGCAAGAAAAAAGAAATTAGTTATAGTAAATATCGCTACATTTACAGTAATTAACGTGTCCACAGCACAAATACATCTGGAACAATACTCACAGCGACCACATGAGGGTAAAAACACATCCGCATCTGATAAACATGTTTTCCTCCACTGATCAATTATAAGGGGGAATAAAAGGATGAAAAAAAAAATAGATCCACGGGCAGAAAAACCCACCTTTGACAAACCTCCTGGATTTCCCTTTCATCTGTAGGAGACTCATCCATCACAATCGCATCCGTGCTTTCTCCTATCATCGAGCAAGCATCCATCTCCTCCAGCTTTGATCCTGGAAACTAAAATAATAAAGTAACACTGATAGGATAATTCTGTAATGGTGAAATGTATTAACTAGACACCCTCCATCTGTCCAAACTGAGTCCACGAGGATCACAGAGGTGCGGGGCTTGTTTCCGAGGCTGCTACTACAGAGGAGGACCAGGGCTGCTTGGGTTAATCTGCCCCGAGCCGCGCTCTGATTGGCGGAGCCGCGGTGATGCTGAGGACTCTGCCTGGTCGTCGTCCAACCGGAGAGGATCCATCAGGGCTCCGGTAATGAGCCCGGACAGAGGCTACAGCTGCGGGTGGATGTTCGTTATGATGCTCCGCAGACAGTGATGCTGAGTTCAATTAGAAACAGCTGAACCGGGATGTGAAGATGTTGAAAACAATCGCATTGCAATCATCTATTCCATCTAGACTCCGTTTAGATTTGTGTGCTGCAGGTTGTATCTTAACCCTGGAAGGACCACAACTATTTTTGCCACAACTTTCAATTGATTTTTTTCGTCTTTCCTAAGTGATTTATCACCATTTATCATAATGTAAGCCTCTGCATTTTGCATTTTTCAATGGAAATCGGGTATTTTCCTATGTTTCATTTATTAATCTTGTATAAAAGTTCAGAGTAAATTCAAAGGTTATTAGGTCAACCTAAATATAAAATGTCTTTTTCAAACAAATATATCATTAACTAAACATAAAAACAAGTGTCTGCATCTACTGTCATTTGTCAAACTACATAGGCTTTACTGGCAAATCAATGTTGCAAAAGATGACAGTGTTTCCTGAATATCCAAAGGAGTCATTTCTGATTACTATTAAAAAATGAGAAACTGCATTTTACCTGAATTATTTCAATGTATTGACAGGATTAGTAGATCAACAGTTTCAACAGGTCTTTATGGGTTCATGATTTGGAATTCAAATATTCTTTTTTTTTAATGACCATGTGTTTTGCATATAAAACACTTATCTGTGGACACATTTATACAGTACATACACTGTTGCCCATAAAGTTTTCATTATTTTGTTTTCAGACATATTCTTCTTTTTATTCCAATTTAAACACACCAACAATCACATTTTGTTCTCAGATCAATGCACTGGCTTCCTGTTTTTCAGAGAGTACACTTTAAAACAGCACTGCTCATGTACAAGTCTATTCATGGCTTAGTGCCACAGTACAGCTCTGACACTGCTGCCATATGAACCACCTAAGACTCTGAGAACTTCAGGGAAGTCAGGACTAAACAGGGAGAAGCAGCCTTTTAGTTTAACCCATAAAGAACCAGTGGTACTTCTGTGGCAGTTCCCACTGTATTCAACCTTTGTTAAAGTGACCATTTTTCCTTTTTATTTTAAGTTTTCTCAGTGTAAATAATGTATTTTCCTTTATTTGATTCACTGATCATGTAGATGTTCATTAAAGCTCAGAGTAAACTCAAAGGTTATTAGGTCAAATCAGAAAAAAAGGAGCAAAAATTTCATTAACTAAACATAAAATCAAAAGTTTCCATCCACTGTCATTGATCCAACTCCATGGGTTTTACTGGTGAACCAACGTTGTAGAAGATAACAGTGTTTCCACATTCACTAGAATCTCTAAACACCCAAATGGGTCATATCTGATGACCATGAAAACATGACAAACTGCATGTTATAACAGTTATTTACATGTATTGATGGGATTAATGGATCAACAGGTATTAAACAGTTTAGATCAGTTGATGGTTTTTGTCGGTGATGGATGTTTGGGTCTTTATGGGTTAATGCTGCCAAAATCTGGAGTAGTCTCTGATCATATTAGACAAGCCCCAACTGACAATGACATCATAAAAAACACAACAGCTGTGGTTAAATAAGTTATATATGAAGCCTAAAAATGCAAAAAGACAAAATATACAATAAAACTACATACCAATTGGCCAGAAAAGTACCTACATATACGTTATTTGTAATGTTACGGTGACCCTGATGAAGGCCACAGACGGGAACACATTGGTCTAACATTGATGAAGTTGTTCTGTATTCTACAAGTGCTGCAGGAGTTTTGGCCTGCATATCTATCACCCAACCCCTCCTGCAGAAGTGATTCATGAGCTACACCATACAACATGTCTCCAACACTGGCTCCCTAAACAGAAACAAACAATCTTGACATCATTTTACAAGACGAGACGAGAACAGAACAGGAAAGGCAGAATATCTGAAGTGTGTTCCAGCCACATCCACACGGCTCCAAGTAACGGAGAAGCTGTAACAGAGCAGACCTGTGTGGGACTTGTCGCTAATGAGGCGGCCGCTGGTCTGGCTCTGGTTATAAATATGACTCATGGCACCGGGCGCTTGTCTCTGAGGGGCCACCTCGGAAAAGAGGAAATGATTTATTGGAAGAAAGGCGAAGATCAAGACCATGGAGGTATGAGTAAGTTTGGTCAAAGAGATCCTAAGTTCTGAACAAGAAACAGAGCAAGTGATCTTTATCTTTACTTGTATGTTAATAGTATGGTCTGAATCACACCAATAAACCTTACTTTAATGATTTACAGCCATTATGGGTTAGTGGGTAGTTAAGGGTAGTTTTATGGCTTATATGAAAACATAATTGAGATACATACGTGGCATAAATTATTTAGTTTACACAGTTTTAAATTATACCAAACTGTATATTGCATTTATATGGGTTTATGTTCAGCACATAGTGGATTATGATGTACAATTACTGTATATCTTCTTGAGATCCAGCAATGCATTTTTTTTTCTCTGAAGGGAACCAGGGTTTCACAGTTTTACTTTAAATAAATAAATAAATAAAACACTGCCCACTGCAAAGGACATTCCATCAAAAAAATAATAATAATAATAAATGTATCTGAAAAAAACAGTTGCATTGTGCTGTTTCCAAACAGGACAATTATTTAATGTAAAAAAGGCAAAACTTTTACTTTTTTTGGTCTCAACAGGATTTATATCATCATTATATATCATCATATTGATTGACATAAACATATTAACATGTTGTATTCATTTACATTGATAGTTTGTGTGTTGTCTTGTAATAAGTTGAATTTGTGGCAAGAACAAATAAGCTTGTACTTCAGCCTACTCCATTTCAAGCATATTATGGAGTTTTTATGAATTTATGTATTTGTGTGTGTGTGTGTGTGTGTGTGTGTGTGTGTGTGTATGTATGTGTGTGTGTTGTTCTGCAGGTTTGGAATACAGATTTCATTCATTCATTCAAGGGGATCAATAGTTTTCTACCCTGATGTACTGATACGCATCCCCATCAGAGGTGAACTTATGCAATAAAATCTCAAAAAGCCTGTAAGGAGATACTTAAGCTTCACTTCATGTTCTCATTTGTACTTTTGTGTAACATTGTCCTCAGATCCATCATAAAATCCTGTTCTATTGATGTTTGGTGTGATAGTTCTGAGTAGAATGTGTGCAGCTGACACCGCTAACGTCTTGTTGACCTCAGACGCTGATTAAGTTACACTGTAGCTGCTCAGTGGAGGAGAAAGAGGGGGGGGGGCAAATACTCGCTTCCAAAGTGCAACAGGCATGTACAGTACAGCAGACACACAAACACATATAATGAAAGAGGCTGAGGAGCAGGGCTTTGGCCTCTGGTTGGTACTGAGGTGACAGCCATGGTAATTTCCTGTGGCAGATCTCTACCCTCATCGTGATGCAAAGGGAAACGCTTCATTACAGCTTCAGCGCTGCCTTGAAATCTGTGAGACAAACACAGTTGGATAAAAATAGGAATACAACAGCAAATCCACCATCAGAGATTAAACGGAAGCGACAAGTAGAAGAGATGTGTATTGAAGTTACACAAACCAATAATATCAGTGCTGTGGGTATTATGGGTAAAATGAAGAGACAGAATTTCCCTAGAGGGATAGTAAACTGAGTTAACCTTTGACCTTTTCACCTTCTTATGGCCTATTGACTGTAATGCATTTATTTCTTTATTGGAAGTGATGTACAGTAGTGGAAAAAGGTTCTTGGACAGCCTTAGAAAGATCATTTTTGTGTTTGAAAAGGTGTGGCAAAAAGAAATGTAACCTAATGTTTTGTTTATTGTCAACAAAAAACATAAATAAGTACATTTTTGACAGTTTCAATATGTAATGTCCTGGATGTGTTTCATGATCTTGCTGAAACATCTAGTTTTGACCTCAATGGAACAGAGCATGTGCAGAAGAAAGTATGGTCGTTTGGAGAATGGAACAGTTCAACAACTTAAGAGGGATTCTTAATGCAGTATAACACAAATATGGGATGAACAAAAACCTTTTTTGACAAGTTGCTGCCATATGAACGAGAACTTCAGGGAAAGACCTGCTCACGCCCAGATTCAGGACTAAACAAAGAGGAGCAGTGTTTCAGTTTTATGAAGCCAAAATCTGGAACCTCGGGGATGATATTAGATGAGCTGCAACTCTGACAAGGTTTAAGATGAAATGGTTTTATCTGCACTCTTCTTTTTTCATTTTAACCATTTTAATTTTTTTTAATATTCTATTTAAATTTCTGTTCTTGTCTATGTATTTATAAGTTGTCTTTTATTTTTTCGTAAAGCACTTTGAATTACCATGTGTGTGAATTATCCCATACAGATAAACCTGCCTTGTGTTAAACTCATACAGTGGTTACTGTATGACCTATTGTAAATAGGTTAGATTTATATCTTTTATACTGTATTATAGTTTATCTTTAATACCACTTATTTATTTTTATACTATTTCTACTTCTTTTTTAAATTACATGGCATTTAAGGTGTATGCATTTAAGGTATGTTCTTCGCATCATGTGAATAGACAAAAAAAAACTTTGCATCTTCTTGAATTTTGAGTTTTGGAAACATAAGGTGCTTTGCAGCCACCTGGTGGTCAGATTGAGAAGGTTTCTCGATTAAACTTCTAAAAAAAAAGTACATATTGTGCGAACACATAACCAACATTAACTAATATTGATATTATTACACGTTTGTCTTAAAATATACAAAAAAATACGACAGGAATTAAAAGGTAGAATATAAGATCCGATGTGCTTTGGTGTGATTCTTGCTTCTTTTAACGTCTGAGTGTCAATTCAAACATCTAACTTATCATCAGATGCTTCTTTGGTCCAAGTATTTACACAGAGTCTGGTCGCTGTTGCGGCTCCATCTGCGGAAAAGCGCATTAACATGCGGATTGAGTGACAACATGAGGTCGAGCTCTCCTGCAAAGTTGTTCAGCGGGTGTAAAGTTACGAGCGGACAGGACACACCTCCAGAGGGAGTTCCCTGGGAGGTGGAAACAAGGAGCTGATCACTTCTCCAGCTCCGAGTCCCAGAACTTTCACTTGGAGCAGGCGGTCGGTCGGATCACCCTGCGGCCGCCGCGCGTCTTTCCACGAGCAGCCACGGAGAAACACGCCCGTGATGGGCAACTCTTTACGCGCGGCTGCCCTTCTGGCTTTCGTGGTCCTTTCTATTCTGGTGTCACTGTTGATCAGCAGCGTGCAGCAGTTTGGAGCCAGAATTACGCACTTTTCCAATGCAACTCCTGCTGGTGATGACGAGGAGCTGGAGTCGCTCCGCGGGGCGTTGATCCACCAACTCAACCAAAGACGCAAAGAAATTATTCCACTGCTTGTGCCCGATGACGAGGATGATAAATACGCTTTTTCTAAACTTGATCCAACGCTGGAATCCACTGTGGACTATAACCTTTGGAACCAAATCACGCATGGCTCCAGCAGAGCGCATATGGATGAAATGGGCTGTGATTCCCTGGTGGACATGAAGGCGGTGGAGATCCTCGGCTCTGGTTACACCAAACTGGTTGTCAAAGTGAATTTAGCCGGAGGTCAGCCCGTGGCGTTGAAACTGGTCAACGAGCAGGGGATAGACATGGGGAAATGCGTGGAGGACTTTAAGGATCCACTAGGCTGCCGTGAGCTGGTTGGGTACAAGTTAAAGAAAGAAATCGTCCTGTTGCAGAGACTTAAGCATCCAAATGTTATAAAGGTAAAGAACTCCATCTTTGTGCATGTATAGAGTTAACAACACCTTAAAGTACATGTCCACGTTGCAACTCCTGATATTTTTCATGCAACTGTTACCATTATTAAATTGCTCCATAATCAGGCACCACAGATCACATTCCCTTTTGTCTCCCACGCAGTGAGCTGCATGAAAAGCCTCTTTTCCCCTCATAAGGACCTTCCCATGTAATTAAATTAAATTCACTGACCCTCTCCTGACCTTTGATTCCAGTTTGGCAGGAGAAGACAATGTCCTTCTGTCCTCTCTACTATCCCTGGTTGCATCTGAAACCCCCAGCACTTATTCACTCAAACCATTACAGCCCAATTTAGACCCACTTTGAACAATGTAGTCCATGTATCCAGTCTTAAAAGTGTGTCAAAAGCCCAATCGGTTCATTTCATAAGTGCACAGAACACATCCCCCTTGCAGCTAAAATGGATTCATACTGTCCAAAGAGCCTGGCAGAAACTCACGTCCTCTCAATTTACACTCAAACGCTGAGAACTTTTAGACCTTTTAGCCTGTTGAGTTCTCTGATTTCTGCAGAGTTGGGGGGAAAAAAAAATAGCTATGAAATGCAAACTTCAGCTCCGTGTTTAACACCGTTTGCTCTCCACAGCTCAGGGGTCACTGTGTCGGAGACCCAGGAGGCCAGGGAGGAAGAGGAGCAGAAGGAGGAAGACTCACAGTCATTCTGGAGCAGGGAAATCCTCTCCAGATGATCCAGCTGCTGCAGAGCCCCTGGGAGGAGAGGTTTAGGGTAAGCGTGTTAGCTGCTGCTGTTTTTTACTCTCACAAGTCGATGTCGGTTGCTCTGTCGTTTTATCCTTTACACCACACTACACTTGAAGCTTGAAAATCTGCAGCCAAAAAAAAAAAAAAAAGATAGATGAAGGTTGACAGACGACAGAGGTGGACATTTGAAACTCCTGGAGGTCTGACATCTGTCCCTCAGAGTATTTGATCAGGCCCTGCTTGGAATGGAGATGGGCCCTGGACTTAATCCACTGCAGGCAAGGAATTTCATCTCTACCCAAAACACACACACACACACTCACACACACACATATACACAAACAGCTTAAACTCAACCCCCATCACAGGTATGCTCACAGTGGGAGTCGACCCAGGCTGCATTTACACTCCAGGGATCCCAGCTTGTGTTTCGTCGTGCACGGATGTGTCTGAAAGAAGTAAGAAGAGAGGGAAGAGAAAAAAAATAAAAAAATGTCAGAACATGCAAGGTTTTGTTTTTGGATTAGAAAATGTAACAACAAAGCCTGCACGTATCATTTCAACTGTACCCAAATAGCTGCTTATAATACCCCCCCTCAAGCTGCTCGCCGCTCTTCAGCTACACTGCATCTGCGCCGGCAACAGTAATCCAGGGGTGTTTGGTTTCATCCACCCCTGTTTTTACAGTGCTTCGATCCCACCAAGTGACGTCCAAGAGACTCGGAGCATTACCTAACACTGGAGCTATGTTTGTAGTGTGACAGAGTCATTTCATGCTCTGTTAGTGCATGGCTAATGCCTTTATTTTGCCTTTAGTAGCCTACTTATTTTCTCTTTCTGTTTTATTATAGGATTTAAGGAGTACTATAAAAACAGTCACAGGAAATGGTTTGCAAATGCGGTTGGTGAAATGTCTTAAAAGCAAATAACAGTGTGTTTGTAAGACTTGGACTTTCTCTATTCCTGCTATTTTTATCTCTTTTATGAATCCTGATTAAATTGTCTGAGGTGTCGCCGTTTTTAGCTTCACCGCTGAGGATTTTTCAGTCATTCCTAGATATTTTCTGTCTTTTTCTATGCCTGGATGTGTCAGAGGGTGGAGGATTCTTTGTTTTTGCGTGTCTGTTTCAGTGGGTAGAGTATCTCAGTCAGGAATGTTTGAGATAGAATGTTCAATCTAGAAACAGTAGAAAGCTAAAAACAAACCGAAACCACATATTAAAGTGTAGGAATCAGTCGTTTTCTGATATTTTGCTTCAACCACTCACTCATTTACATCAGTTTACAATTTTACAATCATTAATCTGTTTGTTGTCGACTATTGTTTTATTGATATTAGTGTTTTTTATTAAAGAGAAAATCTTAAATTCTCTGATTTAAGCTTCTTTAATCTTTACATGTGGTTTATTTCGTACTTTATGACAGTAAACAGATTTTTGGACTAAAAGAATATGATCTTGTTTTTTTTATCAAATTTTTCATCAAATTTCTGATATTTCTGTCAGAATGTGTAGGATACTTCATATTTCTATACTTAAAATATGTCAATCAGACATTTTCTTTTTAGAAAGAATGTTTAATATTAATGAAAGAAATTGAACACATAAACTTCAGGAACTTGGCATTTTTTCATATTTTGCTTAATCAGCCACTCAGTTATTAGAATTGGTTATCAAGATTAAAATCATTAATCGATTCACTGGCTGTTTAATTGGTTTTTAGGAAAACAGTCGACATTCTCCGATTCCAGTTTCTTAAAATAAGATTGTTTTTTTTCTGTTTTTCTATGACAGTAATCTGAATTTTTGGGGTTATGGACAAAATAAGGCACTTGAGGGCCACATCTTTGGCTTTAGCAAACACTAGATGATATTTTTGCCAGTTTTCTGACATTTCATAGGCCAAACATTTACCAATAAATGATTAGATTGTTGATTGAGATTGTTCACCAGTGAAAATAATCATTAGTCGCTGTCAGTCATTTTTCAGCCAACCCTCCCCGTCATGCAGGTCTTCAGAGTTATGGTATGTCATGACTACCTCTTCTGTCCTCAGGTTTGTCTGGATCTGGTCAGACTCCTGCACTTCCTGTCCCAGTCCCCTCTGGGCTCCGTGGCCCTTCTGGACTTCCAGCCCCGACAGTTCGTCACCGTGTCCGGCGAGCTGAAGCTAACAGACCTGGACGACGCCAGCGCTGAGGAGACCGCCTGCCGCACGGACGCTGACTGCACCCTCCAGTTTCCACAGAAAAACTTCACTCTGCCGTGCTCGAGTCGGGGAGTGTGTGAGGGCCTGAACGAGAAGAGGAACATTTACAACGCCTACAGGTAAGGAAATGACAGTTTTACTGCATGATGGACGTGTGATGAATGGATGGAGCAGTGGCTACACGGATGAATGCTTAAATACAGGCCCAGCTGACACCTAAAACGCTCACAGTAAAGAGGTCCAGCTGAAAATTTGTGGTGTGTGTGATGAATAAATTGGTACTTTCAGTGGAAAAAGGAGTCTTTTCCTTTTCTAAAAACCCTGTAGATTCTTTGACAGCTTTATGGACTGTTTGTTTTAACACCAGAGTGAGACAAGTCATGTTCTGTGGTAACTATGTGATGGGGCTTGTCTGTCTTTCTGTCTCTCTGAATGAGTTGTCTTGTCTCTGCCTCAGGTACTTTTTCACTTACCTGCTGCCTCACCAGGCCCCGCCCAGCCTTACACACCTGGTAAACCACATCATGAACTCCACAGGTGAGGACGAGCGACGTCTTGACATGACGGGACGTTAACTATTGAAGATCAGAAAGCAAATCATTCCATTATTGCAGTCGTGTAATGACACGCCGCTGTCTCTAAGTGCTTGGTTTTAATGAGGTCGACAAGATGCTTCATGACATGTAACAATGTAATGAATACAAGTAGTTATCTGTTGAAATCACACAGAAGATCACAGCGCAGAAAAAACACACATCGCCCATTCCGGCTGGGTTTGATGTTACTTTTGCCGTCGATCTTTTAACAGATTTAATGCATTGTGTGTGTTCAGGGGAGCTGAAAGCCGACATCAATCAGACGCTGGAGGCCTTTGAACACATCCTACTCCTCTACAAGTCTGGCCTGCACCTGGACAACCTGCCTCCATCAATAATCAGAGGTAAGAGCCTGAGGAATGAAGGCTGCTCCTTTTTTTTTTTTTTTTTTTTCTTATAAAGTACAGCGGGGCTTCTTATAGATCTTTTTTCCCCATCTTTGCTGCTTTTTCTGATCCACTTTCTCCGAGTTAAGTCGGACAGGCTACACCCCTGTTTTCATTTTGTATCTCAGAAAATGGAGGGGGATGGGTGTTTCTCCCTCTCTGGCTGTTTTGACAGGTTTATTAGGCAGCTGGAATGAGAGGACAAGACCAACAAGGTGGGATTAATCCTGCGTGACTGTGGCTTAGAGCGCACAGCCAGTGTTCTCCTCATTCTAGAAAAGTACCGCAGTTACATTAATACTTTAATTATTTTTCTTATTGGTTTATATAGTATTTTTAACCGTTTTTTCAGTACTTTCTCAGATAGTTCCACATAGCATTATATTTAAGTTCAGACCTCCTTGCGGTAACTTTTCCTCCATATTTCACTTCCAGAAAAAGTACAGAAAGTCCTTCACTTTTCTGCCCACTTTTCATTCCCCCCCACTCCACACTGCAGCCCCTCACCCTCCCGACGTTCCTCTCAGCTCTATGAAATATTAATAACAGAATGACTGGCTGCGTTCCTGTGGTGAGATTTTCCGTCCCCCAGATGCTGGACTGTTTATATAGCAGCGCTTTGTGAATTTAATCACAGATTCAGGGTAAAGGGGCCTGGGCGGTGAGGCCGACACCAGGAGGGAATGTTTTAGCTTAACAAGGAGGTGCCATGAGTCAACCCTGCTGCTCTGTATGTGATAAGACCGGCAAAAATGTGTTTATATCATTTCGCCATATTGGAGGATTAGCCGGGGCAGAGGTGTTTTTAAGTGGAGACGCCTGGCAAAGGCATGTCTGTAGTTAGTGCACTTGAGATTCTTTATCTATTTATATTAGACCTGCAATATGTCGGTTCACTGTAGACTCTCCTCCTGTTATTAAACCTCAAAATTAGATTATTTTTCTATTTATTCTCTTGTTTGTGTATAGTCTTGTATATTAAGTATATGCTATTGTTTGAATTGTTTTACAGATCTGTTCTCAGTCACTATACAGTGTCTAGAGTATTTTAGGCGCCTTTAAATTTATTCAGCAGTTAACATTAAATCTATCTCCAATTATTTTAGTAGCAAAATGATGCCAAAATGAATGTAGTTAACCCATAAAGACCATAAAGTTGCCATATAATTTTTTTCCTCTACATTTATCCTTTCTGAAGTGATTTATCACCATTTACTGTGTTTTGCATTGTTTCAGTGAAAATCAGGTATATTGTTCTATTTAATTTATTGATCATGTAGATGGTAATAAAAGCTCAGATTAAAGTTGAGGGTTATTATATCAGAAACAGAGAAAACTGAAGGAAAAATTGACTTTTTCAACAAAATATATCATTAACTGAACATAAACCCAGTGTGTCCATCCACTGTCATTGATCCAACTCCAT
>JAPQRQ010000016.1:47954-70488 GCA_037367365.1 Apogon talboti
GTGTCTTGCCCAAGGACACAACAGCTCATGACTCAGACAGAGCGGGATTCGAACCTCCAACCCTTTGGTTATTGGACAACCCGCTCTACCATGTGAGCCACAGCCGCCCTGAGTTGCTCAGATCCCTACTCTTTTTGCTGTTTCTAACACATCAACTTCAAGGTGTACATGTTCACTTTCTGTTTAATATATCCAACCCACTGACAGGTCCAACTGGAATGACATAATCAACATTAACACCACTTTGCCTGTCAGGGGTCATAATGTTATGGCTTACACCTGGAACTTCATACAACGACACAGACAAGGCAGGACACACATAAATCACAAACAGACAGATGTATAACACAAACCTAAGTAACAAAAACAGACATATAACGAAGGTTGTTGCTTAGTTCTGAGAAGCAGATGCAGGACGAGTGCAGAACAACTACCTTCAAGTCATCACAGATAAAAGAGATTTTAGTATTTCAGATGAGAGATTACAAAACCACTGAGTTTTCTGTCATTTTGAAGTAAGGGAGGTGTATTTTGAGTCTTTGAAGCAAAAAGTGACCATATTTGGACAAAAAGGCAGAGCTGCAGTGGTATGAGGGGTCAGAACCATGTGTGAGGGGGTCATGAACTAATGTTAAACACTAGCTTAATGAACCACTGAACCACAGCCACCCTGCTTTATGAAATAAGCCTAAACTCAAAAGTTCAAGTAAGCATTAATCAAAGCTTCAGTTCACCCTAAAATCTTGTGAATGGAGCTCCATTCATGCTCCCCTAGCATTAAAAACATGTAAATATAGGTTAATTCTCCTGACGGTGCTGCTGAAGATCTGGAGTTGGTCCCGAGGGCCGTCAGAATCAGCTCAGTGCTCCTAATATGTGCTATGTGCTAATGCTACGTCTAGGTATATGGTTATATGTGTGTGTGTATTAGGATGGTACCATGCAGAGACTGAATTTGCCTAGGATAGTAAAGTGAGTTAACCTTAACAATAATAATTTAAAGATGGACCACCAGAACAGCTATTAGAGCTTCCAAATAAAAAGAACATGTCTGCTGGAAAAGAAATGACTCAGACTTAGTTTTATTGTCATTCGATCAACGGTACATGATAGAACGAAATATAGTCACCCAGGTCTCGGCTTGTAGCATAAGAAAGATAAAGGATAAAATAGAATATATAAGCGGTAAGTAGGGTAGAAAAAACTACCATAAAGTATGCAAAAAAATGAATACAATAAAATAAATTCTTAATATTCTGTTGGGTTTCTATAAATTGGCTTAAGAGTCTGGTTTCGACCAGCTCTGTGTGTAATGTGTCATGAGATAATTTTTGTT
The DNA here is from genome assembly GCA_037367365.1 of Apogon talboti. Lineage (NCBI taxonomy): Eukaryota > Metazoa > Chordata > Actinopteri > Kurtiformes > Apogonidae > Apogon > Apogon talboti. Next base: position 49,291 of record JAPQRQ010000016.1, read on the forward strand.
ATGATTTGGCGCTATATAAATAAAATTTGATTTGATTTAACATGTACAAATATTACTGACTTAGTATAAAAAACGAAAAGAAAACAGCCATATAGTTAGAGGCATTTGTTGACACATGAACCACAATCTTTTATTATATGTCCTAATGAAGACTATTTGTAGATGAAATGCTATGGCAGTTTGTCCCAATAGGTAATAGATGACTTTTATTCCCATATCCAAGCACCTCAGACTTGTCTTAGAACAATGATTATCTATTTTTTACAGCAGGTCCTTTTTTTCCTTTTTGTTTTTTAATGCATTCCATCCCTGTCCTCTACGAGCACCTGATTCCTGTATACACTTTTACATTTCGTGCTGTTTTTCAACCCACTGGAGCGCCTACTACCAGTCTTTTTACAGGCTTAGTATTTTTAGAGGAGCTCAGTGTTAGTCTTTGTGAGTCAGGCCTTTTTGGAGCCAACATGTAACAGCCTTCAGCAGTATTACATGTATGTATATGTGCATTGGCTTCACTTTGGATGCCAAGGAATATTGTGATAAGAGTGTCATTTGAATGCTGTTATATCTTAGTCATATTACTAATCCTTATTTTAGCAATATATATATATATTTTTTTTTTTTTTTTCAGTGTTGCATCATTTGGCTGTGATATATACTTTTGTTAAATTAGATAATGTTACACACAGATCTTCAAGGCTGTATTTAAGGCGAAGGGTCTCTTGCTTGTGTCTTATTATTTTTTAAACCCCCCACCAAAGCCTCCTAATCTTCAGTGCACTTATAGATTGCTCTTTGTTTGTTTCCTACACCTCAGCTTGTTGAGGCAAAGAAGCTTAATAGTCTAAATTTGCTTCAGCCAGATGGACCACCGATGAGGGCAAATTCTAATAAAGCCACAAGTAAACCACAAATGGCACACTAGATGAATGGGAGCTTTGTTGTTGGAACATAAAACTAATCATTACATCTGTTCACGCAGTGTCTTGTTTTTTGACCTGGAATTTCCACGTCTTTAATTCAAGCTGAGTTCAGTGATTGAAGTGTGTGGGTGTTATTTCCCACTCTGTAGTTAATAGGTGATTAAAGGTTATGGTCGACATGCATTTTTCATTGTAAAATTCAGCTACTGTGGAATCTATTTAAAGCTTCGCCTTGTTTTTTTTTTCTCTCTTCTCTGAAATGTGTCTATTATACGGCATATAAAGGCGGGTGTAGCGGCATTCTTGTTTCCCATATAGGCTACCATGTAATTTCCATCCAGTGGAAACGATTCCTCGGAGGTTGAAAGACAGCGCTCCAATCCTTGTAACGGAGAGAGGTGACTGGTCTGGTCTGGTCACATGTTCCTCCTCGCTCTCCAGCTCTCTCTCTCTCTCTCTTTTGCATTCCCTTACTCTGTTGCAACACTCCTCATCTCGCTCTCACTCCTTCCCTCCTACTCTTTCTGTGTTGTCTCAGTCTTATGTCTGCTGTGTTGGCGTTGTGGATTTTACCGAGGATGTGAGGAGGGGAAAGGGCTTTGAGTTTGGCGTTGGGACAGTATGCGCACCGCTCTCTCCTGTCAGGCCTCTTCTCCCTCTCCTCCATAATCTCCCTCTTATACCTCCCTTCATCCCTCAGCTCGAGAAGTCTTCTTGAGAAGTCATGTACTCCCTGGACGATTTCGGGTAAGGCGATATGACTCCTCATCCTCTTCCACTTCTCCTCTGTCTCTGTCTCTGTCTCTGCTCCTTGTTCTTGTTTTGGACTTATGTGAGTCAAAATGGCTTTGGAGTGAGTGGTAAATGATGCCGTGTCTTTCTGTCTTGATGTTCTTCACTGTGGACATGCTGTTGGATAATGCAGCTCTGAGCTAGGAAAAATCAGCAGAGGAAAATCACTGACTTTCTCTCTCTTTCCACCCCAGCTGTTAGCCGAGGAGTCTGATTGGTTAGCTATCGTTGACTCTTTTTTCCTGGGAAGAAGGAGTCGGCTTCTTTCCGTCTGTCAGTGTGTTCGCTCAGCTGCTCTCGGTTGTTGGCGGGATTGATCCCATCTGACTCGCTGCATGTGCGAGTGTATGTGTGTGAGAAAGAAAGACAGGAAGAAGAGGATAGAGAGCGCTAATCTCTGAATGACTGAATGAGTGGGACTATCAAAAGCCAGATGATACACGGATAGAAGGGTCTGTGTATAATATGGCCTCGGCAGATTACAGCGGCCCTGGTGATTTGTTGAAGCTCAAATACAGATGTGGAGCCATGTGGGATAGGATCGACAACATCAGAGGTTTACAGCCGACCCAGTGCACTGTGGTAATCTACTGTAAAGTACAGTACTTCAAGGAGAATATCTCACAGTGTGTGCATTATTTATGAGGGAAAGCTTCTGCATGATCTACTGGACGATTCTACATAAAATGAAAAAAAAATTAAGAAATTCTAATAACATATAATAGTAAAAAGATATATAAATTAAACCTACTACTGTAAGGACAGTAAAACAATAATTATCATGATGTGATGAATTAATATTTACATGATGTTACATGATACATTTTTTAATATAAATAGCAGATTTTTTTCTCTTTATACTTCATGTTCCACTCTTGTATGTTTCTGCTGTCTTTTCTGCACTTCGTTTTTATTTAGTCATGATAATTATATTTATTATGATCTATATTTTTTTTCTCTTTGCTCAGCTCATACTGAGATGATCTGACAGATGATTCTTCTTAAAATAATGGAATAATTAAGGAAATCCAATGACATATAATAGTAAAAGTTTGCCAAAATGTATTGGAAAACGTGGTTAGAACTATTACTATGTGGACAGTAAAACAATAATTATCATGATATATTTTTATGTCAATTTATATTTTCTTTCCTCTTTGCTCAGTTCATACTGACATGATCTCACAGATCACATGATCTAAGGACAACAAAACAGTAATCACACACATATTTTTATGTCATGATAATTATCATGATCTACATTTTCTTTTCTCTTTGCTCAGCTGCTACTGACATGATCTGACGGATTATTCTTCTTAAAATGATGAAAAAAAATAAGAAATTCTAATGACATATACTAACATAACTCCTCATTTGAATGTCTGAGTATGTGAGAACATAAAATTTCATGTCATTGCATGTTCTTTACTATGCATATGACAGTAAACCTGTGGAATCTTGAATCTTAGAGCTGCTACCATAAGGGCGATAAAACAATTACTATCATGATATATTTTTTTGTCACGATAATTATATTTACTATGATCTGCATTTTTTTCCTCTTGAGGGTTTATGTTGTTGGCATCAGCTGCTTTACTTAATTTTAATCATATATTTATTTAGTAGTTGTATAAACATTTCATTTCCATGTTGCACATTCATTCATGATCTTTTAGTTCATGTTTTGATGACAAGGTGGTGCATCTTTTCCTCCATTTTTTTTCTTAATTTCTTTGTCATTTTTTTGGAACATTTAGGATGTTTTTTCTGCTCTGATATAATGATTGAAATAATGATTCAATATTTATTGTGATAAATAATGGTTTCAAATAATATGAAAATGATTATCTGAACTTAATTCTAAGCATTTAAAAGCTACGTTTGTCCATATTTTATCTAATCTAAACCATTACGTCATAATTTCTACCTGTTTAGTTGCCACTTATTCCATTATTCCTTATCCCTTTGTCATTTCCTAAAAGTAGAGAATGATTCAATTTAACACGTAACACGGTGAAAATGCCAAGACTAAACTCTGCATCCCTGATATATCTTTCTGTGCACTGTGGTATATGGATTTTTTCACAAACCGGAGCAGTGTTTCCCTTTAAGGATCAGGATTAGTGACAGAGTGCTCAAGAAGGTGGGGTGAGGAGGAGGAAGTGGTGAAGGAGAGGTGGGGGAAGGGTGGCGGTAAAGTGGGGGTTGCTATCCATATTGTACTGTATGTGTCCATGACAATTATCCCGAAGGCCAATTGGCTTCGTTAGAGGTCTGTTATGAATAAGTGATATCAGTTTGAGGGTCAATAGTGGCTTTTGCTGCTTGTTGTAGATATATTTCACCACCTAATTATCTCCTCAGTGTTTTATGATCCATCAGAGCTACAGTACTTATGCAGATATGTGATTATTTTCATCGACTGTGTTGCCCTAATTCTTTCTGTTTGAGAATCAAAAATATGAACACATTTCTCAAGCGCCATCATGCTTTATTTAACGTTTTCATCTGTCCTGCCTTAAGGCATCCACCATTATTGTTCCACTCAAAAGACTGACTGGAGAGGAGTTGAGGAGTTGTGCGACCTGTTTTATTTCGCTGACTTGCATTTGTAGCTCAAACTGTTCTGCACCTGGCACTATGAGCATTTGGAAAGTTTAGCAACTGTTGATTTAATAGAAAATAGTAATATGCACACTGTTACTACTTGGATTTCAACAATGAGGCAAAGTGGAAACGTAATTGTAAAAATCATTGTCGGAGCTTGGTATTTTAATCATGAGAGACTTAAAGTGGGATTATGATGAAATTAGAAAGGTTACAGTGAATATATATTGAATTGTTTAGATCCTAGTAGGAAGATCCACATGTGAAACAATCACTGAATGAAGTGTTACAGTTATGGAGGAAACTCAGACTCAGACTCAGCTTTATTGTCATTCGATCAATGGTACATGACAGAACAAAATATAGTTTCCCAGGTCTCGGTTTTGTAGCATAGAAGATGAAAGGATAAAATATAAAATAAAATGTATAATGGTAAATAGGGTAGAAACTACCATAAAATGTGCAAACTTTTTAATATGTAGAAAATTTCACAGCAACAGTACAGTTTAAAGTGATGGTGCATGTAGCAACAGCATGAGCAACAATGAAATAAAGTGACATTGTGACTTAGCATCAGGATTCTGTTAAGGTGCATGGTGGACAGTCTATGGGGCAGTGTATTGGGGGGGGGGGGGGGGGGTCAGCAGTCTGACTATACTGGATCAGTATTGTATTGCTCTTCAAGCCGGAAGGAGCTCTGGAGGAGTATGTGACACCTTTTGCAAGAGTGAAACTAGTGCCAGACGACAGAGTTGAGGTGGTGAAGGGTCACAAAAACAGCAATGGAATTGGAAATGACAGCGAAATGAGGGAACGCTTTAAAGGTTTGACAACTGACGAGAGAATTGTTAAAAGGGAGCGTGTCTGGTTGTGACCGGATAAAAATGGAAGTCAGCTGACTGAGCCTAAAGATTCGTAACACATGGATTCTCTGCAGTATAGTACCACTTAATGTGGTGTACAATGTGTGATTATGGGCTGTCCCACTCAAAAAAAACACCACATGTGAAAGAAACACGATGTTACTGTCACTGTGAAATGTTTACGTCGATCATCACTGCGATCGCTGCTACGGGCTGTTTTTCTAGACTGTGAAGAGGAATGGAGCATGTAAAGATCATGCACTGATCAATACAACACTGCCAAACTGAAATGTAATACATGGATGTTTTCTATTAAACAAAGATGAAAAAACAGAACCCAACTGCAAGCGTGTGACTTTTTTTCTTTTTTTTTCCGTCAGCATCGTTGTTTACCTCTGCAGCAGCACAGATGGACAACACATGCTCACACTGCTGTATTCTTGTATATTGACTTCTGTCATAGTCTATAATTCGTAGATGTCATCAGTTTTCAGTCTACTTTCATCAAACCTGATGCCTCACCCAAGTTTATTAGTTTCATGGTGCACAGTGTGGTTTGCAAAGAACAAATAAGGACTCGAAATCTTTCTGTTTAGCCTCGACAATATACTGTATCTTTCATACATGTTGAAGTAAGTAAAAAGGTCGTTTCATCCTCATTTCAACCCATAAACACCCAGTGGTACTTCTGTGGCAGCTCCCAAATGGATTTATATATATTTAACCTTTCTTAAGTGATTTGTCAACATTTATTGTAATATTATCCTCTTTATTGTAAGTTTTTTCAGTGTAAATCATATATTTTCCTATATTTAATACACTGATCATGTAGATGTTCAAATGGGTCATGTCTGATGACCATGAAAAGATGACAAACTGCACTTTACATCTATTATCTGGGTGACACAGTGGTGCAGTGGCTAGCACTCGTACCTTACAGCAAGAAGGTCCTGGGTTCAATCCCAACACCAGTCAGTTGGGCCTTTCTGTGTGGAGTTTGCATGTTCTGCGTGGGTTCTCTCCGGGTACTCTGGCTTCCTCCCACCATCCAAAGACATGCACTGATAGGTTAATTGGTTATTCTAAATTGGCCATAGGTGTGAATGTGAGAGTGATCGGTTGCTCGTTTCTATACGTCCAGGTCATTATTGAAAATGAGAATCAGTTCTCAACTAACTTACCTGGTTAAAAAGATAGGATTAGTGGATCAGAAGGGGTTGAATGTTTTAGATCAGATGGTTTTGGTCGATGATGGGTGTTTGGGTCTTAATGGGTTAATATCAATCAGTCTTTGGATTCAGATTGCGATTACTTGCCCTTAAGCAGCTCATCGTTTTCTAAATGTTAGTGAGTGTGCAGTGCCTTCTCCTCGGGGCATCGCAGAGCCTCTTCTGTCAGATTGAGCTTGTTAATGTTTGCTCAGCCTGACACAGTAATGTCCTGCAGTCCAGCTGGGCACTCCGAGCCTCAAATGAGCCAACGGTAATTCTGTTTGGCACCGGCATCACTGTGATCCTTAAACTGAGCGACGCTCCACTTCCACCAATCCTTTTACACTGTCTCGCTGAGTTAAACCAATCACAGGTCAGCTTTTCTGGAGTGGCACTCCAGACCACACCCCCTTTGGCGGCGTGACTGTTGGGTTTGTGTTGTTTTCTGTCACCCTGGTGTATGAGGTCGGCTGTTAGAGTAGAGGGCAGTGAACCACAGAGGTCAAGGTTTAAAGCGTAATCTGTTATCCACACACTGTCAGTCATGGGAATTCTGGGTGTGTGCATTGAAATAAAATGCTCTTGATTTAAAAACCTAGAATGGGACTGGGTGAGACAGACCAAAAATCACATCTTTATGGTCTGGTCTTTATACAGACACATTATTATTATTATTATTATTATTATTATTATTATTACTATTACTATTACTATTATTACCACCTTGTTACTTGTTGTTTTCACTAGTGCTTTACAATGTGCAATTGTCTGTTCTTTTTCAATACTGTTTTCTTTTTTAGCATTATTGTTTTGGTATTTTCTTGTAGTAATTCTTGTGTGTATATTCGGTGTTGTGCTGCTATTGGAACCTCAATTACCTGAGGGTTTTGCCCTAAGGATCAATAAAGTTCTATCTAATCTAATGTCATCTAATAATGTACAATATATTTTAGGATTTTCATTACATACACTGTGGACGCATTTAGACACATGTGTATTTCTACTCCAGTTGTCAATTCCTGGCTTAAAATTTGGTGATTGTGGCATCAAATTGGCTCAAAATGATTTACAGGCAGCATATTATAGAAGATGTAGTAATTATATGATTGATTAAGTTAAGTTATTAAGTTGAAACAGAATGAATCAATTTTACCCTTTTCAAGTAAGACTTATCTTGTGTTATACACCGTTCAGTTTAGTCAGATAGCCGCATTTGTTGGAAGTTGTGAAGAAAAAAAAGAAAAGTCATGGTATCAGTAGTTAACCCTTTGGTACCTGGCAAGAAAGTTTAAAAGCCTTATTCCTGTGCAGTCGATCCTGCAGTGCTGTCAAACAGGTGTAATACTGTTCCTTGGATTCAGTTTATGTTCTAATTTGTAACACATGTATTTGGGACAGCTTTTTATTCCATGTACATCCTCATATCCACTTTTTTATTTGTTCCTAATATCTATAAAGGAGTCAGCTGCATATCATTTCAACACAAAGCTCCATTTGATTGGAATAATTTCCTGCTTTTCTGATTATTGTATTACGTCTCATTTCCTTTAAACTTCAGAGACAACCAAAAGCATCTACTGAACTAAAATGTTTAAGAGCTGTCGAACCACTAATTCTACCAATATATGTAAATAAATCATGTAAAGTACAGTGTCTCAGCTTTTCAGCGGCATCAGACGTATGTTTTTGGGGCGTGCAGAGGCTCTGTGGTGAACATGGAGACACTGTCATCTTCTTTAAAATTGATTCACCAGTAAAACCCATGAAGTTGGATCAATGAAGAAAAAGTCACTTTTTATCTGCAGTTTTTCTGTTTTGACATAATAACCTTTGAATTAACTCTGTTTTTTATGAACATCTACTTGTTATGAATGTAAATATGAGATGCAGGGATAATATTATAATAAATTCTATGTTTTTAAGGGCTAAATCATTTTTATTTTCTTATCTTTAACCAGCGTGTTTATGTTTTAATTTACATTTGTTTTAATTTTGTTTTGTGCTAATGATAAACCGTGTTGATGTGTAGGTGTTGAATTCATGGAAGACTTGGTCTTTACTTTTATTACTATTTTTATTTTTACATATTTATTTATCCTTGGATCAGTACTGTGGTTAGGGGTAATGGATATGAATGGATGGTTTAGCTCTTGATATTTGTGTGGTTGCAGTATATTTCATGTATTGCTGTTTTGGCTTTATGTTTTTGTTATATTTGTGGTTTTTGGACCCCCTTAAAATGGGATGCCGCATCTCGAAGGCTGATCCTTTCAATAAATTCATGTTCTTCTATTGGAACTGTAGTTACAAATGGTAGAAATTCCTATCAATTGCTTTCCCATCCAGAGCTGGAGGTGGACATCCTCTGTCTAGACGTCCCCTCAACCAATGACTGGAGCCGCTCAGTGCATCAAACACGTATTGAGCATTAGAGTAAGTCAATTACTCAGTGGATGTTAATGGACATTTAGCACGCACACCTCTTTCAGTAAATGCATGTCGGCGTATCTTCACCCACTCGTTCGCCCTCTGAGGTGGAGGGCGTCCCAGTCAATAGGATCTGACCACAGTATCTGTTTGTTATTTCAGCCTGTGCTTTATAGCGAGTGGTGGTAGCAGCAGGCAGGAGGGTGTAGGATGCTCATCAGCAACCCCCACCCACATGCACATACACATATTCAGTTAATATTACTGCATGTGGACGGGGGGGCAGAAGCTGGTTGAGACGGATATGAGGTAATCTCCCCTGGGTTAACAGTATGACAATAGCACAGAGGTTCACACACACACACACACACATGATCATCTGTTCTGCGGTCAGACAACAGGCCGGTCAATGACTTCATCTCTGCCAGTCTGTCCATCAGTCATCTCTTTGTTGTTGGAGGGGTGGATGCAGCAGGACAACTCAAAGCTTTGGGACATTTCTAGCTCTTTTGGGGCTATTTACGCAACCGCTGTTCCTGTTCGTCTTGTTTATTGCACTCTCTCTCTCTGCAGAAGGATTAAACTGCTTTTAATGAGTTTTAAGATAATGGAGTTTGTGGCGTGAACTGTCCGCTGCTGTTGCCGGTTTTTCCCCCTTTACCAACATGGATGTACATCGGATCCAAGTGCTGCGTTACTGCCTCCCTCAGAGTGTCAGTGACTCAGGGTTGTTTTACAGCCACATTGCTGCCAGGTTTGTACCAACACTTTGGTGTAAATGTGCGTGTGGACATTTCTGCTTCCAGTATAACTCAGTGGTGAGTGATGCTAAATGTCAAATGAACCCAGAGGAAGATGTAAATGTTTTTGTGTGAATGGAAGAGAGGTGGTTGTTTTGCACCAGCACAGACGGTGAAATCTTTCCCTGTTGTGTTTTAATCAGAGCTAAAATACTAATCTGTAATCTTAATCTGGCCTCAACAAACTGTCATTTACTACAGACACAGTATTGAGGTTATTTTGGATTAGTTATTGTGTGCTAGGATAATTTGACTTGGAAACTACATTTTGTTTATAAGTGTAAAGCATAAGTTTCTTGTTGCTGGTTACTACTGTCTGGTTGTGTGTCCTCAGTCAGAGCTGTTACAGAAATGCAGCCCACGGTGTGAACACTACACCGAGCATGTTCTTTATTCTGATCACTCAGCAGCCCCACATAGAGCATCTCTGAATAACAGAGCTGTGTAAGGGCTCCATACATGTTTAATGCACAAGTACTGAAGACAACATGGCTTCTGGCTAAAATGACAGCCTTTCAGGCCAGTGCACTTCTCTTTCTCCCTCTGTTTTCAGCTAATAGAAAGGACGAGGACGAGGATGGAAGATGGAGGGAAGAGGCAGAGAGAGAGGAGAGGGGAGGGAGGTTTTTGTCGCTGCCGCCGTCTCTGATGAGAATTGTAGGATCAAACAGCTCTGTTGGCTGGCGGGTTATCAAGGGAGAGGGGACGACGGGATGGAGACGTTTAATTATACTAAAGGACAATGAGGTTTTACATGCAGCTGAAAATCACACCCGACATTTGACATTCAACAGCCGTAAAACCATCCTACATGGAATTTTTTAAGCCCGGGTCAAATTCGTTCATATCTGATTTTATATGTTTGAGAAATCAAGGAAAACTGTGTTGTGGGAACCCAAATTTGCAATTTACATTTTTACCGACTCTCCTGCCATCAAAACAGGGTTGAATTAAATACATTTTGCTTGAATTTCAATGTATTAGTCACAGATAGAATATAATAAAGCGGGAGAAGACGACGATGAGAATATAATAAAAATCACCAACTAGCACACATGAAATACATGGATTTAAATGCAAATGGACACAAAGAAACACCACTGACTGACTAAACTGCTGTCAAAACTCTGTCTGAAAGTCTGTTTCTTGTTGTGTTTTAGATAATTTCGTGGCATCTTTTTACGTCATTTTCAACGTATTGTAGCTTTTACATAGTTTTTATCTTATTACATCATTTTTGTCTTGTTTGTTTATCTCACCTTTTGTCATTCCTGATAAAATTAACATCATTACACGTTTTTTATTAATAACTAGCAAAAAATCGGACAAAAAACAAATGATAATTGTCAGTTTTATTATACATTTTTATATGAATAGTGTATGACGTCCCCTTTTCCTTGATCCTCTATGTATGTAGAATGGTCAAGGGAAAACAGTATATAGGGCATGCATTTCCTGTCAGTAGGTTATATGTAAATGTAAAAGCAGCAGCTCTTAAAACTGATACATCATGGCATGAGACTGAGCTTTTTGCACACAACAACCGGGACATTTAGCTAAGAACATAAGCACATTAATGCGGTTTGCATTAATGCCATTAAGAACGCAGCACTCTGCTCTCTTTCTGTGTCAACCATTCAGGGCTTAATTTTCACCAGTTCTGTAACATTTCACTGTATCAGAAGGGTAGAGGTTAGATGTACACACTGGGGGGGTTGAACAGAGATCACATTCTGGACAATACTCAGGCTTTGGTGATATTATAGATACAGTAGATTATGAGTTTCTAAGTGATAGTATGTAAAAGTGTTGCTGTGAGCTGGACTGAGGTCCATTAGTGCTGGAGATGGAGATATTTTAGGCCATTAAAGCTCAGGTCTTAAACCCCGATTATTGTGGTCTTAGTCATGAGGAGCTGCTGGAATAACATCATTAATAATCACAGTTGAAATAGAAATATGGAACTTGGTTTCATTTGACAGATTAACAGGCCTTTGGTGGAGACAGACAAAATATGGAACTTGGCGTATTTGTAACAAGTGTAGTGGAAATGTTCGCTGTTGGCGGCTGAAAAAACACTGAGTGGTATGAGATGCTGTATTTACTGATTTGGTTTTCATTTTTGTAGGTTTTCATCTTGGGTAAATGCGCTATAGTCGGTTCCAAAGTGAGATTACAAGAGAACAAAAACGTTTCTGGATGAGTAATGAGAGTTGGCAAGAAAAAAACAACACTAAAATGTTAAAAATTAGTTTTAAAGGCATGGATTGGGTTTGTTAAAGTCCAATATAATACATAAAAAGTCACATCACCCTCTTACTTACAAAATAAATAAGTAAAAAATAAAGTCAAAAATTAACATCTTTTACTCCCTTAGAAACTGTTAAACTATTGAACTGAAAGACATGAACTGAAATGAAGTCAAACAGTGAATATCTTAATATATAATCTGACTGGTCTGACATTAAACCAACTGTAAAAAAGGAGCAATATTCATTTTCCAAGTCATTATTTTCCCCAAACTAGTCGAGAAGCCTGATATTATCCATCCAAGTTCTAACGATACCAGTAAATGGGGGGAAAAAAAAGTCTGATTATTCAGTGTATCTATAGTTTCAATATACATTTTTGTATTTATCATGGTTTTATGTGATTAGATATGACATTTTTACCATTTTTACACACCTAGGCAGTGTGTTAGTATAGTGGTTAGCAGTTCACCCCACAGCCAGAGGGTTGTAGGTTAGATTTCTGGTTAGACTCTGCCTTTCTACACCTTTTTTCTGCTTTTGGGGGTTTCCTGTGGGTCCTCTGCTTACCACAGTTATCAAAAACAGGTACACATACATTAATTCTCCCATAATATTAATGTTAATGGCTAATGTTATATGCTTTGTGTAAACGGATGGGTCAAATGTAAAGGCCGGATTTTCCTATGGGCATAGTAAAGCGAGTTAACCTTTGACCTGAAACTTTTTATAACAGAAGGTAAAACTGAATGTCAAAATATCAAATGGCATAGTGTCAAAAAAATCAGAAACATACTTTGACACTTTATGAGGTTGACAGATTTCATAAATGTATTAGGTTTTCTTTATTCAGTGACCATTTTATTGTTACATGACAACAGCCTGTGGAACTCACAAAATGTAAAAAAAAAAAAAAAAAAAAAGGACCATCATACTGATAGTCACTCCATCCTTTCTCCAACTGGCGAAAGGGCCCCAAGTAAACATGTAGCGATGACGCTTATTTAGTCGACAGTTTGTCACTTTCTCATAAGGAGCCAACTGTGCCTTTGTTGGAGACCATTGTTCATGACGGTCTGTTGTAAAAACCAGAATAATCCATCTTTGTCAGAGGAAGAAAAGCCAGAGTCTTGGAGTTCAGTCGTTAAACCAAAAACGAACACTTTTCCAGAGGTTTGAAGCCTTTTGTTGAGGATGTCAGAGATAATGAGTTGAATATTACTCCACTAATGACAGACTGGATATCCACTTGTATCTGTTGTATCTGTTTATGCAGCTGTTGTGGTTTCTGGTGCCACCTGTGCATTATTTTCAGTTGAAATGGCATATTACCCATTTCCGTCTACATTGCATTGACGTTATTCAGACAGGTCATAAGGTCGTACCATTAGAATGTGTTTTATTGAGAATCTCACCATTTCCAAGTAGCTTTAAATATTGATGTTTGGTTACACCACAGGGACATTTTTTGCCAACATTTCCCAAACATTCTCTCAAAATTGATATTTTAAGCTAATTAATCAGAAATCTATTCAAATTATTTATTTGAATAGATTATTAAAATTTGACAAAAATGTGAGCATCACGCTAATGGGATTGGTTACAAGTCTTATGTATTAGAGATGAGAGTTTTTTGTTTGTCAGTCTGCTACACTGCACAACTTTCAGAGGACGACACTTATCCATGTAAATCAACTATTGTTTTTTGCTAAGCTCGAAAATGTAGCGCAGCAAACACCCAGTGGATGCTCTATAACGCCATCAGTTTGTCTTCTATTCTGATTTTAAATGAGATGGTACATCTCAAGGGGTTTATGCTAATACATTACAAACGCATGATTCATTTCCCATTTATGTTAATGTTAAAACAGATTTTTTTGAATGGAGTAAAAACTGAATTTAGGATGAAAAATCTACAGCAAGTAATATGTACATGAGATGTTTAAAGTGTGAAATATAGTCACGTAACAGTTCTTCATGAATGTCTATGTTTCTTCTGTAATTAAAAATGTGTTGCATCAAACGTGGCAATAATTTTGCAATGCCTCCGGTTTCTTCCAGCCAAGATAACTGAGCTTAGTTTGCTCACTTACAAATGAGCAGGCTTCACACTGTTTCTCAGACATAAAGCTGCCTTGTGCTGTTTTTAGTTCCTCCAGGCCTCCTTCCCTCCTTGTGCTGGTGAACAGTACTTTCCCCGTGGAGCAGATTAGAGGTCTTGTACGGGAGTTAAGTCCTGGTTAATTTAGATTTAAGACTGCAGTGAGGTAATGATCTGCCTGCATGCTTCTGTCTCTAATCCAGCCAGTCAGCCAGACCTCTTCCTTCTGCTGCGACCCCTGCACCCACCCAGACACATGCACACCAGCATCTATACTGTAAACGTATACACCCCCACCCAAATGCCATACAGGCGGTGGCTCTTAGACATCCAGTGAACCTGAGAGGCTGTAATCCACAAAATAATAACAGACATCTAAGCGAATCCATACGCAGTAACCAATGTGTGAGTGTGTGTTTCTGTTGCCCTAAGTTGGCCTTCTGCTAAAAATATCAGTGGCTGTTATTTTGGGTGTACGTACAGTATGGGTACAATAATATACTGTGTGTGGGTGCATAATTATGTATTACTGTTCCATTTTGAAAAAGAGTGGCAGCACATGACAACACAGAGGAAACCGATTCAGTCTCACAAAAAGAGGCCATTTTAAGGAAGTCTGTCAGTCTGTAGGAATAGTCTACACACCTCAAACTCAGCAGAAGCTCACAGCTGATGATGAGCAAGAGGAACTTGAATTATTTTCAATGAAGGGACACGAATAGATGTTGATTTTAGGTGACCATGTTGTCTTGTCTTGGGCTTGTGGATGTTCACTACCTTCACTTAAGTTAAAGGTATGTAAAGATGGGTGGTAGTCCATGTCCCATGCATCACCACAGCAGTCCAGGTTTGATTCTGGTCGTTTCCTCCCATTATGTGAATATTTGGAACGCCATGTTGCTTTTGTAGCACCACTTGCAGAATCGGGATACTCTCACATACCCAGATCTATCTACACACTCCATTAGCTCTGTGCCAGTACTGTAGATAGGTCTGACACCCTTTCACTAGATGTAAAAGTTAGCTGGGTTGCCTGGCTAGTTCATGAACAACTGAGAAATTGCAAGAGACAGAAAGGAAGTTTGGGTGGAATATGTGCCATTGAGTTATGGTATTAAAATGACTAAAACATAATAATGCAGGTTATTTTGGGCAAAACTGCTATTTTCAGGGTGTAGCTGCAGCGTGGAGGTTGTTGTTCTTTCACGTAGCGAAGGGGGGGCAAGAGTCTTACTGCTGCATAATGGAAATATTCACAGTTATTCTGGCAGAGTATTTCTAAGAAGCCAGACTACAGTAGACATGTTATCTGCCTGCTGCCAATCTGATTGTATGGTGAGCATTGACTGGGCATTTCACTTGTTAATCACCTGTTTTTGTAATGCCAAATAACTGAAACAATAATTAAAAACTGCTGAAAATCATCATGACTTCTTCTGGAATCTAACTAAAAAGCTCTTTGGGAAAAATTATAATATTGTGTTTATTGAGTTTTTTGTTTGGCTGAAGTCCCATTGAGAAACATGAAAGAGATGGGGTTTACTACTTGTGCTCAGTCACATGTTTGGGTTTCACTTTCAGATGTGAATCATGGTGTCCATCTTTATATACAGTGTATGGGTAACTAATGTTGCTGTAGAGGAGCAGAGAAAAGTCACTGATGGAAAAAAAAAATTATGTCACTATTATCATGGATGTAGGTAGCATCAGCTAATGAACAAACAAACAGCTTGTACAAACGTAAATCTTAAATATTGAACCTTTAAAACAGATTTGATAGGAAATTGACATTCTCAATGTAAAATGCCATTTTTAAATGATAAAAACTAAGCTTAATAGTTGTTTAATTTGCAGAGTGAGCATAAACATCCATCTTTTTGATACTTGAGACTAAGTGTATATCCCTTTTTGATCAATTTCAGCTTTACGTTTACAAATGCTTATGCAGAATTTATTTGTTTGTCAGTTTTTCTTAAATTATTTTCAGCCACTACCTCAACTACTTCTTCTTGGCTGACTCAAAACTACTTTTAAGAACCATGTACATTTCTTTATTAATAATAATGTTAAAAGAACCTTCAAACTCCAGATAAAACATTTTATGACAATCACTCCTTTCTTTAAAAAAAAATACTGAAACAAAAAAATTTATTACAGTTAATTTTTTACAACACTTTTTCAAAATAAGAGCAGATTAAGAATAAGATTGTCAAATGCCATGCAAAAAACAAAAGCGTGGGTCAAATGTGGCCCACAGGCCCCACATTGGGCATCCCTGATTGTGTATTTATGTATATTTATTAACCGAGTAATAAATAAACCCTTTTTGACACCGACTGTGTGTCTGTTAGCCTCAGCACCACCCAGGGAAGCATCAAGCTGTGTGATGATCACTTCTGCTGCACAGGAAGCTGCAGCGGGTGCTTATATTTTAGCTGTCTTTCATTATACAGGAGGTTATGATTTTTTTTGTGCCAGTTAATTAGTGTGAAATGAATTGATTAATTGCATAAATTAAGTGGCCTCGAGCTGTGCAGATCAACAGCTGCATGTCAAAGATGCAGCAAATAATCAGGGTAATTTTCTTTATCTGTGTACGTGATGTGACAGTGGAGAAAATAACAGAGAGGAGGTGAAAGCTGCGGTTCTCAGACCGCGGATCCACCGGGACTCCCCGATTCCCCTTATATTAAACAAGATTTATACGCAGCTCGTGTTTCTAAAGGCACATTCTTCAAAGCTTAAAGGTTTGGCAGTTCAGTTTCTCAGGGAGTTTTATTATTTTCCTACCCGCTCACACAGCCAGTAGAACATTTCTGTTCTGCCGTTGTATGCTGAACAGTGACTTAATTTTAGTTTCAGTCAGTTTCGTAAATCTCTACAGAATTCAACATCTCCACTATGAAATTGCAGTTTCTCCAACAAAGACGGTTTAATACTTTGTAATTTAAAAACGGCAGTATTTCTCCAAGGTATTTCACACATTAAAGTTTTTGTTACAACATTCTGGGGTACAGTTTCTACTGAAATTAGTTGGCCAAGATGGAAAATCGACTTAAAAGAGCATTTACTCATAATGGTTATTGGTTCATAAATAAAGATAATGTGTGTTAACGGTCTGCTTAAACCTATTTGTATGACACTAGTATAACCTGTGGACCTCTGATTTGTAAATTATTCCTCATGTCTGTGTTTCATGCAGGATATTGACACATGATAAGCAAAATCAGTTTTTTCTCCAATTTCCTGACATTATTCCTCTGTTCTGATGTTAAAGGCAGGTTTACCTCTTACAGATAACTATTCAAAGACAGAAACATGTTCCTTACTGTAGGTGTCGTGCCTGTCATCCATCCATCCTTTCAGATGTTGCACCTTCTGACAGATTTCAGTTTGCTCTTTCATTGAACATCCTTATTATATGCGATATGATTCTGCAGGATTATCACCTAAAGCACTTTTACTGACTTTCAAACAAAAGAAATTCCAGATTTAAAAGGACACTCCAATATATGGAAACAAATCAAGCAAAAAAGAAAACAAATATACGAATGTATAACTATTTCATTGTGGCTCTTTAACAATACTGAAGAAGCCGAGCTTATATTGTCCTACCCAAATTTTACATGATTTGTCTAATCAGCTAATGTGTGCAGTCCATAACAAAGAATAGGTCAGTCACTAAATTACAAAAAAAAGAACCAATGATGACATACTATCAATAACTATTACTGTTGTACTCCCGTTCAATGTTACGATATCTCTGGAAAATAAGGTTTACATACTGTACATCTTTCTAAATTTTGTGATGTTCTCTCACTGTTTGATCTTTATTATGAGTATGATCACAGACAACCTCTGCAGTCAGTACAAAAGCCCTGTGTGAATAGGGCTTTATTTACCTTTGACTGAAAATGCCACTCGACTACATAATAACATTGTAGTGGATCGAAATAACACTGAAGTTCATCACTGATTAATCAGTAGACCTGTTTTGGATTAACAGATTAGTTGCTGGTCTATCAGATGTTAGAAGATGATGAAAAAGTGATTCCCTAAACTCAAAATAAAATCCCTGAGTGTCTTAAAGGTGCTGAGCAGAGGAAAGAAAGCAGAAAATATCACATTTAAGAAGCAAAAGTGAGCAAATTACAGAAAGCAAAACTGAAATTCAAGAAACAAACCCTTGAAATTTGATTTTCCAGTGATTTTCATCCTAACTTTGTCATGATACTATGATTGTACCAATGGTAGAACATGAACAGGCCTTTGCTGACAGTTCATTTCTTTCCAGCTTTGGTAATCCAAGTGCTTTTTTTAACATTTAGCTTTTAGCACAGTAAACAAAGGAGTAATGAATCTGAACTGCTGGGCTGTGTTGAATGACTCACCGTTTGTCCGGGTCTGTTCGGGTGCCTTCCACTGTGAACCAGCAGGATGAAACAATTACCCCGGCAACAAAAGCTAATTGCCATGATAACAGAAGCCCTGGCCTCGGGTACTACCCAGAGAGGACGCCTCGTACAGCACGCCACACCAACCCGGGATGTAAACATGGATCTGTAGACTCCTGCACCTTAAGAAACACAAAACCACCTAGTGTTACTGATGTATGCACTGGATATTTGGATCAGGTTCTGTGGTTCTTTGTTCTATTCTGTTCTGTTCTATAGAGTTTTCTGCTAATGCACTGATCCTGGAGGGAAAACACACAGCCACAACACTTAGAACGTATAGGATTTGTGCGGAGGTGGGTGCAGATGAGGGGGGGCACATATGTCTAACCATCTGTGGAGGGAATCGCTTTGCTTAACTCAAAGGCCTGGGAATGTGGCCTCCTTTTCACGACTTGCCTATGAGGCTTATTTGACACAAGGAAGCGCTCAGTGTGGCAGAAGCCTTCATATCCCCTCCGCTCTTGTTTTTCTCTCTGGCGTCTATTCATCTCACTGCTGCTCTGTGCTCCTTCTATTTTTCCTTCTCCTCGGGCCATCTTTTGAGGTGAATATTATTGAGAAATCTGCTTAGTCCAGCAAAAACAAGGTGAAAACCGTAGACAGGAGCTATGGGGCCAGATCCTGTCAAGCTGATCCTTTTTTCCAGGAATGAAACAGACGTTAAATTCAGAGGACACGTGTTTCCTCTGTAGCAATATGAGCATATGATCGGCTAATACAAATAAGTTTTGGTCTACAGATAATCCACCCTCGGAACCACATTGTAAATATTTGCCCTTGCCTTGTTAGCTTCTCAGCATGGGGGGTTGTGGACCAATGCACATGCATTTTTAAAGATGTAATTTAAAGAATGCACAAGAGGGGAAATACCAGCAGGTATAAACCTTCAGAGGATTGAAGAGGGAAGCTGCTCAAACTAGTCAGTTGGAGATCATGCAAATATTCTGCATGTTTGGAAACCTGCTCATATCACTTTGGCAATGTGATGGTGTAGTGATTATGACTGGAGTGATTCTGTGTTGAGTTTGGAGTTCAGATTGAACATTTCCCCACCATTAAAAAATAATTTGGTGTACTGTATGTAGGTTAATTCTCCTGTCGGTGCCCCTGACCATAGTACTGTTGAAGATCTGGAGTTGGTCCAAGAACACCTTCAATGGCAGCTCACTGCTCCTCATGTGCTACACGCTAATGCTAATGTGTGTATTAGAATGGGCAAAATGCAGAGACTGAAATCATAGTAATAAAGTGAGATAAACTTGAACCTCTAAAAGTTTACTGTGTGATATTTAGTGACATCTAGTGGTGAAGTTGTAGATTGCAACCAGCTGTGCCAAATATGTCAACTCTGCTTACCATTTTCACTAACTATCGAGGTCGAGAAGCTTCATAAAGTAAACATCCTGTCTGAACTGTCGAAACATGGTGGAAAAGATGACCCTCTTCCTCTCTAAACATAAATCGTTCATGCTAAGTAAAATTTAAACAAAAGATGCTTATTTCAGGTCTTATACACTGATCAGAACATAATTCTAAGTATTTGATTTCATTTCCGCGCTAAATCCCGCTAAATCTTATCAATTGGATCTTTAAACTGAGCAAAATGAAGTTCTCGTTTGATATTTGCCTAAAATTATCTTTCTTTTTTTGAAGTGAAATATAAACAGCTGATTTCTAAAATTGGACCCTGATTCGTTCTGCTCTGAACATCTCTTTGATTCATCACATTAACATTAATGTCACTGACTGTGAATTTTAGCGGTAAATGACCTTTTTCAGATTATGCCATATCGCCTGATAACAAACACAAAGTCACTCAGTGTTCTTTGCTTCTTCTGCCTGTCATTAAAATCTTTTTTCCTTTTTTTTCTGCTACATATCCATCCACTATGGAGCATATGAGGATCTTTGGATGTTTTTGAGCTGGAACCGGCAGCTGTGATGTTAGCAGCCGTCATGTGCTTTATTGTGCTTTGTCTCCTCCGTGTCATGTGACCAGAAGAATCCACCACCCTCAGTAACCAGATCACACATCCAGCTATTAAGTCACAAGTGGAGAACAGTCTTTGAACCCTGGTGCAGTTTGAGAGTATATTTTAATGATCAAGGAACTGAGGAAGTAATGCCAGACCGTCATCACTTTCCCCTTTTGCCTTTTTCTCATGATGTGTGATGAAGCAACGTATGTGCAGAAGTAAAAGACAAACTACCCGCTTTATTTCTGACGGTTGGAGAGAAGTGAAAGCGTCAGCATCAGGCTGAAGGCACCCATCCCTGTAGCCCAAACTGCTCCAGAAATAGGGCCTGTTTTTGTAAGAAGATCCATCACTGAGATGCAGTCGCCTCCCTCCTCCCTCCCTTTCTTTTCCCAGTGAGACTTCGCTGGTCTGTCGGGTATTTGAAGTGGTGAGAAGTGTCAGTTGTGTGATTAGAGAGTCTGTAAAACTTATTTAGGAACATAAGAAACATGATGTCTCTACTTATGCCTTATGGTTTTGCATTTAGAATAGGGACAAATTATTATCACCCACTTGTTTTCCTTTTTTAATCTCGGATTGACAGGATGACACAGGAAAACAGATTAAGGATCAGAGTTTCTTAACCCTTTATTGGGCAAGTGACTATTTTTGGTAATTTCTGCATATATTACAAGACAGTGACATCAGTTACAGTGAGGACAGTGGGTCAACCATCTCAGATCCAATGTGGTCTACAGGGTCTGTAAGGTCCACCTCTGCATGAACAGTGAGTGTACCTGCTTTGTTAGG
>JAPQRQ010000016.1:70588-84626 GCA_037367365.1 Apogon talboti
CGCAAATTGGCAGCCACACTTCCATCAGTCTGCCCCAGGGCAGCTGTGGATACAAACGTAGTTTACCACCACCAGAGTGAGCTTTGGGTGCCTTGAAAAGCACTATAGAAAATCTAATGCATTATTATTATTATTAGAATAGCACCAGTGCTACAGAAATAATAGTGAGCAAATATAAAATTGCAAAAACTAAAAAATAAGATAAGAAAGTATAATAAAAATGTACAATTTAACAAGTCAACTAGCTTAGTAGAATAAAGAATAGAAAATAAAACTGCCAGTATGTTTTCTGTTAATAAAGAGTAGATGTAAATATCTAATTTCTTGTCAGACCATTTGAATTGCAATATTCTGAACAGTAATTTTGGAATTTATGTCCAAATTGAAGCTTTAAGTCACAGTTTTTCCTTCCTCTAAATACAGGCTGTTTGCTGACCTTTAAAAAGTCTTAAATTTATATTTAAAATTGACCATTAATCCATTAGTCTCAAAATTCCACAGACACGATAAATAATATTGCTATATGTTCTTTGGCATTTGAGTAAAGAAGTTAGTCAAATGTGTAATTAGTGTTGATCATTTTATCATAGAGATGGGAGTGAGTGGAGCCTCCAACAGTCATTCATGGGTGGAAGGGTTCAGGTATGAGCTTTAGCAGCATGAACGTCAGTAACAGAAACATTACCGGTAGTCATGGACAAATGCAAATGTAAGGATAACTGGACTGAAACATGGTTAGACTGGTTTAAGACAACAGCTATGAGGCCTGTTGTACTGTTATTTATGTGAATGTAAGGTCTGAAATATGACTTGAAAACGTCTTAAAAAGCCGTAAACTTGGCTTCATCAAACCTGTAGATACCCTGAAATAGAAGCTCATTATTTGTAGGGGCATTGTTTTGCATGAATTACACTCTACATGCTTTGCTTGGACATAATTCATGAATAAGAACCTTGTTACTTATTTTCAATACGCAATAATTAAGATAAAAATGCAGGATCTGAAATCAGGAGGAAAAAACTGCAGAATCCAAAAGCACATACCATGGTTCTAAAGCTCTCTCCTCTGGGTTCAAATCAAAACACTAAAAATAAATGCAGAATGTAAATACAGATTGATCTGACGTTATTTCATGTTGTTATGAATGCCACTATATAACGCCACTTTTACAAACTTCCACAAAACAGAGAATGACAACATCATGTCCAGGTCATGTCGGATGGAATCTGAATAGCAATTGGTATTTACACCTGTCAATCATGTAGCTAACCCCTCCTACCTGTCTGAAACACCTGTGATTGGCCAAAATCTGTTTCTTTTTGTACAGTCTGAAAATACTGTTTAAGGGAGTACATGCAGAAGTGTCTTGTCCTCTCAGACCACTTTAATAACAATGTGCTGAAAGGTAAATATGAAATAAAACTATCAAACACTGCAGCTTTAATTGCCAAGTACCTGTAGAATATGTTAATGTAGAATAAGTGATTTACAATGACTTATAAGGGGTCAACATGCTGTGTTAATAAGGAGCTATAATGATGAAAATATACACCGTAATAGAAAGTGTTGCCAATAATTAGAATAATAAGCGCATAAAGTCTATAATGTATGACAGTAAGTGCAAGTTCAGTGACAGGCAAATATAACCTAACAGGAAGCCTCCAATAGACCTTCACAGAGGACACATTAAAAAAATCCAATGACTGTGACTCATGTTGACTGCCCCCATGGCCCCGCCCACTGCCCCCATGCTCCAGGCGAATGGAAATAACACCAATGGCTGCTCTTGGTGCCACACTGGAGGTTGAAGTTTAATGACTGGCATTCTGGTTATGTGATAAACGCCCTCCCAATGCTCCCTGTTAATAGAATGAGGCTCCAACTGTGTGTGCGTGCGTGCGTGCGTGCGTCAGTTGGGAGACAGGAAAAGTGCTGCACTGATTGTTCAGTATTTAACACCAGTCTCTGTAAAGATAAACCCTGGGATAAGAAAACTGAATGCTGACAGTGACTCAGATATATTTTATCAGTAGGTTTTTTTATGGCTCAACCCTTTGTTTTTGTATTCATCAAGTTAACATCAGAGGACTACTGCATTATCATGTTTTCATGATATTTCTTGCCATTTCTTCCTGTCTGTGTTCCTGTTAAGTTAAGACTCTAGATTACACTGATCTACAAGTCACTACGCATTCACTTTACAGGAATATTTATAAATCTACTGTATAAATGTACATAAAACAATATATATATGTGTGTAATAGCACTTTATCATATACCTTGAAAACATCAGCAAAGCAGCACTTTTGTCATTAGTTTTCTAATTAATCTTATTAAAATACATCACATTTAGCACATTTAATCTCTGAAGCAGATCATTTTTAAAAAAAGTAATAATAATAATTGTAGACCAGTGTTATTTGTTTTCTGTGGTTTACATTTTAAATTCCTGTGGCTGACACCATGTTGAGCAAATTACATTATAAAGAGCATAAACAGCTTGCTGCCTGTGGGGCAAAGTCAGAGTACCTCACATGATGCCTACTATGGTCTGTTCATTCAGGAAAAACAGTGTCACTACCTGCACTCACTACTGAGACTGTTTGTTTTAAGAGGGTTATAATTTTAGGGGTTGTTTCCGTACAGAAATAGTTGATCGCATGCATATTTTACACAGACTTTTTTGGACGTGACTGTCTTCTGTTACTTTAACCTCTATTAGAAACACACTACAGTTTGTGTGGTTGGTTACGATATTCATTGTCAGTTTCATGTTTATTGATGTTCTTTGATATCAGATTTATTTATTACTTTTAGCAGTTATCTGGTTAAGTGGAAAATGGTTCATTTCACACATGTAACGTGAAGTCAGTGTCAACATTTTTAACAGGAGGTGATATTAGCTGTCTGTGTTTGCCTGATCCAAACTATACTTTAATATGTCACCCTATAAAAATCACTATCGGTCTGAACCTAGGACTCTCTGAAAGTACAGTATATTAACATATCCACCAGAAATGTAAGCAATAAAAGTACTTTATGTAAAACATCAGTAGTGTGACGTTTTGTTCAGAAAAAAAGATGAAGACCAAATTTTTCTTGACCTTTTTATTTTCAGTTGAAGAGTACAGTACGAAAACCACTAAACAAAGATGAAAGTAGAATTTTATAATAAAACTAGCTTTAGCATTAAATGGAATTAAAGGAATTATTTTAACTTTTTATAGAAGAAAATCCAAATATATTGTCATTAACACCTATGTAAATTCTATCTTTAAATAAATACATATTATGTTATATGCACACATATGCAGTATATTCTTTACAAGCTGATTACACAACTCTTGAAATTAGTTTTTTGCAGAAATTGTAATGATAATTTTTATTTATATAGTATATATACAGTAGTTTACAAAGCACTTTGACAACATAAGGGACATACATAAGCAATTAACCAAACAGTAGTGAACAAGGCTTATATTTACTTAAATAATTAAAAGAACATAAATAAAAATTGGTACGATCAACACCCAATCCTAATAAAAGTGCAATAAAAGAAAAAAGACCATATTACATCATAAAAATAGTGAAGGTGGTTACCCATTACAGCAATAAAAGCAGTAAAAGGAGGGAGGGACCTAATGACTAACAAAGACAATGGAAAGTACAAGTGATAAGATAGGGTAAGCAAAATAAATGATAAAAATAATATGATAAATAAGAAAATAAAAGCAATGCAAAATGCTAAAGCAGAATAAAAACAAAATAAAAAATTGATATGAATGCTACTATCACATAAAAGAAAACCTATAGAAATGTGTTTTAAGCAGTGATTTAAAGAAGCTAATAGATCAGATTTTTTAGGACCACATATGAAAGTGGCTTAGGTCTGATGTGAAAAGAATCTGATTTGTGCTGTTGAGACTTATATAAAAAAAAAAAGTCAGATATGGGTCACATAGTGGCAAAAAGTCAGATTGGGCCATTTTTACTTGCAGTGTGAACCTAGCGTAAGGTCACAGCCTGGCTCACAGGAGCTCAACAGTTCTGATATGTAACTAGGAGCGACACTCAGACGCGCTTTAAGAGTGATCAGTAAAATCTTAAAATCAATTCTGATACAAACCGGGATTCAGAGCAGGGTTTCTAATAAAGGAGTGATATGATGTTGTGTGTTTAAACCAGTAAGAAGCCCAGATGCTGCGTTCAAGAACAGTTGGACACAAGAGAGTGACTTTTGATTTACATTAGAGAGAAGCGAGTCACAGTATTTAACCTGTAGAAGAGTGTGTGAATGACTTCTTAAAGGTCATTATATGGTATTATGGGCTTGATTTTGGAAATGGATCTAAGGTGGAGAAAACAGGACTTTATTGATGTGTTGGTCAAATGAGAGGTTGGTATCAAAATTGACTCCAAAGTGGCTTTATGTTGGAAGAAACTTCAGAAACTCAATACAACAGCCATTCAACATTGATTATTTCATTTTAAACTAATTGAAATAGTTAAATATTTGCAGAAATTTAACAACAACAAAAAAATAGTCAGTAAATTATATATAAAAACAGAAAATATAGGAAGAGTAAAATTTCCAATTAGACAGGATTACAAAAAAAATCCTGAGGATAAAATGATCCACAGTAATTATTATTTTTACTATTTTTATTATTATTTTACCAAGAGAAGAGAATTGTCTGGTGAGGAGAAGATGGATCTTGAAAAAAATGTAGTATAACTCCATCAAAATCCACAAAAGAAGAGGTAGAGAACACATTTCAACAACATGTCACTGTTGTCTATCAATTATTTCCAACATTGTAGAATAATATCAGGCAATATACTGTACAAAAAGACAAAAGCAGGAAAAATGGGAAAATAAAAGAAAACTAAGCCTACAAATAAACAATGGGTAGAATGGATCGAGCTGTTACAATGGCCATAACAGAGAAATAAAGACAATGAAAAGCTTCAACATTACATTATAATTGTCTCATCCTTTTTACCTTCTTGTGTCTTTCAGGTCCAGTCGTCCAGCGCCAAAATGGACCGTCCTCGGAGGAAAGCGAGGCACAGAGGAGGTAGAAAGTCTTACAGCTGCAGTGGTTGTACTCAGCTCTGCCATATGTGTAGATTTTAGGATGGATGAGTCGGATTTGTCCTCCTAAATATAAACATTAGCAGTAAGCAGTAAAAAAAAAAAGCAGTAGCTGTACGCAGACACACAACAACGCATCTGACAGAGGCAGGATTTTCTTCAGCAAAAGGTCATTTTTTTAAATTCCAAAACACTGAATCCTAAAAAGGGAAACATAGAAGGAGGTTAAAAGGTTAAAATCTTAACCATAGCAACATAATTAAAATGTACACAATGCCTAAAATGCAACCCATGACATGGGTAAGTGTCATACAATGTGTTTTGAGTGTGCAGGAAGTCTATAACATCATCAGAAACACATGAGCTGTTAAAGTCCAAAGGTTATAAATTAATTAAAATTAATAAATCTATCACTGATATGAATATGAATAGGTCAGAGCACCTTAATGGATTATTCACATCACAGAATTTTGTACAATTTAAACATAACCTGATGCAGAAAATTCACAAATTAGAGCATTAAAAATCACCAGAATGTAGGAAAATAATAAAACCCACCAACTTAGTGTGTTCTCTACTAATCTTACTACACAACAACAAAAAGAAAAAGGAAAAACATCTGATTTCGACTAAATTAAGTTGATTTCAAACCTGAAACCAGAATTTCTTCAGCAGGATTTTGAGTCATGTGAACAGGTACAAAAACACCTGTTTTCTAATCTGGCATCTTTTACTAGGTATTCACACTCTAAAGATAAAATGGTAATTAACATCTGAACATGAAGCTTCATTAATATTAAACCTTAGTATTGGAGTCTATCAGCTTGGATCACAGTTGTTCAAAATGTCTCACATATTGTGTCGTTTTCTTGTTGGCTGTGACAGTTTCCTACAGTAGAACCAACTGGAATCACCATCATGTTTAGTTTGGGTTGAAGCCCCCTTAGTGCCTGGTTTCCATGTCAGAAATATCTGGATAATATTGTTCACCATGTTCATTACATACACAAGAAAAAATCCAGGTGCGAATGGAGAAAATTAATTTTGAGTGACATCCGACAATCTGTCCATTCATACGTTTTTACCATGTCCTCACTTATCTGATCATAATTCGTGGCACTATTTGTTCAGAACATCCTGCAGTGTTTTTACAAATGGGTCCCAGGCTTTTCATTCTAGACTTGAGCAGAATCACCAATAAGTTCTCCAATCTGGGTCCAGTGAAAATCCCAGTTTCCAGATTTGCATCCCTTTATACTGCACCGCATTTTTTCTTCCAGGTATTGAAATCATCTGTTAGAATACTTGTGTGATATGCTGATAATGATGGATTTGAACTTCCTGATGTGCTGGAGGAACTCTGATCAGAATCAGGCATTTTTTTCTCCTGGCAGTTAAATCATTGTTGACCCTGGTATTCAAACAAACCTACGCCCATGACTACAATCCACAGAAAAATGGCACCAATTGTATATTTTAGTCGTGTTAAAAATAGACAGTCAAACTTCCCTTCAAGTTCAGATGGATAAAAACTGCACATTTTACGAGCTGTGACATCCGTGCGATTCTTAGGATGATGGAGCAGCACCAGATGCAGCAGGTTCACAAGGAGAGGGAGCGACGGACGTCAGGATCAGGTGAGGCTTAAACAAACACCCACACCCTGCTATGCACACACACACACACACACTCTTTTCTTCCACAGACACACACACGCGCACGCACACACTGCTCTGGAGGCCAAAGTAGATCGAAGCTTGCATAGAATGTGCTCCTAGCTACACAAACATTTTAGATAAATCTGTCAACACAAAGCTCACAGCGCACACAGTTGTCAATCTCATCAGCGGCAAATGGATGTTTGCTCTGTTTTGTTTTTTGGTCACAGAAGTTATCAATGTTGGGTCAGGCAGAGCACACTTCAGTGTACTTAAGCAAACAGATGATTTCATCATTAATGAATACCACAGATTCCAGGCCCCGATACAGTGGAGCAGGCTTTTCCCAGTGTGGTTTGTGTTAGTGTTTCCCCTCCTAGTTTCAGTCACTGCTCCCCAGTCTGTGTGCCTTTATGCTTTTTATCCATGCACACATGTAAATGTTCAAGTCTGCCCCTTAAGTACACTTACAGACTTAAACATCTCCCTTTGTCCCTGTCAGTGGCGATACCAGAACCCCCCCCCCGTCCCCCGTCCCTGCAACATGCTCTACTGCCATCTCTTTCTTCCAGCTACTGTTGGGGGGAAATGCCATATGCTTTCTGATCATGGCTCAGTCATGTTGCATTCTGCTGCTTGTTCTTTTTATGATATTTTAATTCTTTCTTATTTGCTATTAGCTTCTGTTTTGGATTGCTCCTGATTTTCTCATCTTTACTTGCTTGGTTGCTCAGTTGGTTGCTTTTCATTCTTCTCACGTTTTTCTCTTTTCTGTTTTCCTTTGTTTGTTGCCCTCCTTCGTCTGCATCTCCTCTTCCTCTCTCTTCTGTCTGTCTCTCTCTCTCTGTCTCTCTCTCTCTTTGCCCGTCACAGTCGTTTCCACCCTCCAATATAAAGTCTCCACCCCCCCCATCCACCCAGACACCCCACCCGAGTACAGACAGTACAGAGCTAGTACACTGCCACCTTCCTACGTCCGCGTGGCCTCCTGTTCTCCCCCCTCCTCCTCCTCTCCTGCTGTGGAGAGAGAGGGAGTGGGAGCTGCTAGGGACAAGGCCCAGCTCTCCTCCCAGCTCTCCACCTCGCTCGCCTCAGCCTTTTCCCCAGTCCAGGCAGGAGTGACCACCCAGGGCCGACAGGTCCGCCAGATCCCCCTCTCTCCTCCCACAGCCGCCCGTCACCTACACCTTCAACAGCAGCAGCAGCAGCAAGAAATCATGCTGCCCCCTAAACATGGCACCTGGTCCGCCTCCCATATGCAGCAAATGTACGCCCAGTTGCCCCCCTCCTCCTCCCCTCCGGTTATGATGGCCATGCCTGTGAAGCAGGGCTTGCCCCCTCAGCCTGTGCTCCCAGTCGCCCACCCTCTCCCACCTGTGAGGATGAAGCCCCCACCGCTTGACCCGAGCGCTGTGGCCGGCCCTCCTCATCAGTACGCCCAGCACCACCAGCCCCACCCTCACTCAAACGGCCAACCAGACGACCCCTCCTACTCCCCTCATTCTCAGCATCTGCCGCTCACCCCGCAGTACTGTGAGGCCGTCCCGCTGCCCCCTCTGATAGGTCAGCCAGCTCCAGGCCCCGCCCCCAACCAGCCCCAGTACCCATCCACCTTCCACCCTCAGCAGCAACAGCATCAGCAACAACAACAGCAGCAGGTGTACCACCAGCAGGCCCAGCCCCCCACCACCACCATCACCACTTCCTCCTCCTCCTCCTCCTCGCCCCCCTCTTACACTGCCATGTCTGACGGGGGTTCGCCCAAGGAGACCCCCTCCCCAGTCCCCCAGCAGGCCCCCATGGCCAGCAGCAGTAAGTATGAGGAAGAGAGAGGAGGAGGGAGTTTCTCAGCAGAGGGATGTTACATGTGGTTTGTGTATGTGTGTTAGTGTGTACAGTAAGTGTGTGGATGTGTGTGTCTGCAGGGATGTTCTACTTAACAAAAACTAAAAGTGTCCATGAACGATTGGCAAAATAGACAAAAATTAAAACAATAATTTCATCAACTGGAACAAAAATAAAACAGTTTTCAGATACTAGATTAAAGAAAATACTATGAACAGTGTGAAACAGACTAAAATAAATGCAATCAATAAAAAAAAATCAACTTTGTTTTCGTCACCATTTCTTCTGTAACAAAAACAAGCAAGAATGAAGACACGTTATCAGACAGGTTTCATTTCAGAATAAGCAGTGATTCTGAAAATCATTTGGTGTCATGCATGCTTAATTACTACTTCTCCCAGCTACTGTAAATCAAGGTTTTCCACAAAATACCTAAGAAAAAAAATTTAAACTAAACTAAAATCAGTCGGCTCTTCAAACTAACACCAAAACTCCTTATGCACTCATCGACTAAATAAAATTAAACTGAAATCAAAAACCAAACCCAAGGGCTAAATAAAAACTAATACAATTTCTAGACTAATAATAACTCGGTGGGCCACATACGCAAGGGAATGTATTTTGACTTGCACCCTGCGTGTTACGCAACAGCACAAAAATGCAGATGTGTCAAATGCATAAACCCTGCAAAACCCGTAGCACAAGGCACAGACCTGTAAACAATCTTAGCATTTTTAGGACGAAGCAGCAGGATACTCATACCAATCATACAAGTGAGTTGCATAACAGTGAGTTTGAGGAGGAAGTTAGTGGTTAGTGGTTGGTCCTTTAGTTCAAGAGAAAACTACAGTATAAAACCAAACATTAGATTATAAAATGCCTTCATTTCATGTTAATGTCATTTAACTTAAAGGTAGTACTTTTGTCAGTCTCAAGTGGATGGATAAAAGCCACAGTGTAAAGAACAAAATGAGACTGACCTAAAGCAACATAAAGTTCTTTGTCTTATCTGAGCCAATTCATTGCACTCTATAGTTGGTTTCTTTTGCCTCAAAGTCAGTCACTGAAAAATGGGTTCACAGCAGTCGACTGCTTTAAGTCATCTCAAGTATTTGACTTTACCTCAGGCGCTTAGTGTAATATGAGTAATTGTATAATAATGTAATTGACTAGCTGCCTCTCTTCGAAAGTTACAGTGAATTAAGATACAAAGAATAAAATCAAACCAATAAATGTTAGGTAGTCAAATATCTGAAATCTTCATTTTTTTAAATTAGTTTTCTGATATAATAAGCTTATTTACCACATAATTAACCCCACCATTAACTCATGTCTACTTTTAGAATGGAAAAGTTCCCCAGTCTTACAGTCAAAGTCAAATAGTGTTATGCTTTGAGAGCCTTTAGCGTCATTCCTGAGTTCAGTCAACCTTCCAAGGGACAAAAAGGTGAGTGTTTTAGTTCAGATATTAACCAGTGTGTACTTCTGCCTCTCCTAGGCCCCCCTGTCTCTGCAGGTCACCCGGCAATGCTCTCTGTGGCGCCTCCTCCGGCTATAGTTCCAGCGCCCATGGCTGGTCCCCCAGCCCCTCCGCCACCGCCGGGGCCACCGCCTCCAATGGCAGTGCCCCCGCCCATGCCCCCACCGCTGCCCGCCGGTGGAGGGCCACCTGGGGGACCACCCGGAGTCCAACACCAGCCATCAGGACTGGCTGCAGCACTAGCGGGAGCCAAACTACGTAAAGTCCATAGGGTGAGCTTTAGTGGATGAGCTCAGGGTGTAATTCCAGTCTCTCCTTTCCCAGGATTTTATCAAAAGTGTGTCGTTACAGTCATTTATTTTTCATTTATAGGGAGAATTAGATGATGAGTGTTTAGTCTAAGAGCCAGTAGAGCAAGAAACTCATCTTCTATATGTTATTCAGGATGAGAGCAGTCCGCCTGGTGGTAAAAGTGACTCCAACCGGTCTAGCGGTGGCAGTGGTGGTGGTGGGGAGGGACTGATGCAGGAGATGAATGCCTTACTAGCTCGCAGGTAAAAGAGCTACACAAACAAATGCATGTCCTTTACTTTTCCCCTAAAGTATTCATACTGAGGAACTTAAGTATAAATTTGCAGTTAGTCATAATGTTACATATCACACCAACGTTTTCATCACAGTTCTCACTCTTCTGTTCCTCAAAAAAGACATGAGATCTTGTATCCATGTGACCATCTTTCCTTACTAATTATCTTCATCTATATCTTATTGTTGGTCCTGAAGGAGGAAAGCCTCAGAGAAACCTGATGAAGTAAGTCGTCCATGTTAACATTTATCCGTGCCGCCAAATGTCACCAGTTTTATCTCTTGCATTGGTTTAATCATTTACAAATGAACCTCTTAAAACAACCTCATAAGATGACTGACTTTTATGCCGCTCTGTTCTGCAGGACGACTCGAGTGGTCGAGGGCAGAACTCAACAGGTACGGAGTGGCCCTTTGCCCTGAATACTGCATGGGAAATCAAGTGCATTTTCACATGTCAAGCACCAAAGTTGTTTAATTTGATACAATTTCGACTTTTATTCTTTGATAGATGCTGTGAAGAAGCCATGGGAGCGATCTAACTCTGCAGATAAGTCCTCACTTGTATCCAGGTGAGCAGATAAAAGGAGGAAACTAAATGACAGAGATAATTAAACAAAGGGTTTAAGGGAAAAGCTCATCCTTTTCACTGTAGCAGCAAGAACATGTAACAAAAAAAAAACAAATTAATCCAATCTGACATGATGCAGTTTTATATTCACTTATTTTTTCCTGTTGTGTTCCAGAGTGAGACCCATTGGTAGCACTAGTGAAGCAGACACAGAATTTGATCGGATGAAACAGGTACATAATGTCACTTCTTTTATGCGCTTTGTGTCGCTGGGAAGAAACTCATCTGCTTGTCTTCATTTTGCAGGAAATTTTGGATGAAGTTGTACGTGAGTTGCATAAGGTGAAAGACGAAATCATCCATGGTAAGAGATTCAGTTCTTTACTGCAGTGTGTAGTGGGCCAGGGCATGACTAATATTTAATCTTCTCAACACAGTGGTTTTACAGCTCTCTGGCAATAAAAATGTACTCCTGCTAAACCTGAACTTGAAACAGCATGCCAATAAATCATAGTATAGGACTTCTCTTTTTCCCTATGTCAAAAGACTTGTTGTTGCGGACGTGTTAATTCTCTAAAATTCCGTTTTCTTGCAGCCATCAGACAAGAAATTGGCAGAATCAGTACATCCTAATCTCATCTGAGCAGCAGTAGGAGGAGAGCAAGTGGAGGAGCTGGAAGAGAATGGACATACAGATGCACAGACATGAGGACCAAGGAATGTTCTCTCAATGTTTCTGTGACCTTTCGTTGCCAGTGATGCAAGTTGCAGAGATGTTGTGCCAACATTTGAGTCTGCTGGACAGCAAAAAACAAAAGAAGGATACAGAGAAGAGTGAAAGAGAAGGGGTTAATGAGGAAGAAAGGCAGGAGAAACAGAAGGATGGATAAAGAGTGGGAAAAAAAATAAGAAGGACTGAAAAACTCAACAGAGGGTGAAAAGAAGTGAGGGACGGACGAACATTGATGCTGAGTTTGGTGTTGTGGTCCTCTCTGTGCACCTATAGACTCAGTCAGCCCAGTGTTGCAACTCTTTGTTCTCTGTTCAGTCCAAGTCTTACAAAGAAAATATTTTTGTTTTCTAAGTTTTTACTGTTTTATTATTTAAAAACTGTGGTGATAATGATGATGCTGTTGATGACAATGAGTATTTTATTGATTGATTACAGAAGGAGAAAGGAAACTTGCACACCATTTATGTCAGCCTTTTCTATTTTCTTTTTTTTTTTCTTTTTTTTTTCTTTTTAGTTTATCCCTATTTCATGATGACAAGCACAATACGGGCAAAATGGTGCTGCAGACTCACCTGCCCTAGACTGGCATATTTAAAAAAAAAAAAAAAACAAAAACAAGCTTTTTATGACCTTACATACTGGTGTTGTGTGTCTAATAACCTTTTCTCTCCAGAGATAATGTTAGAACCATAATTAGCTGCTTCAGTTCCTTCTTTTTCCCATGTCAGATGCATAAAAGCAGTACAAAAAGCCATTGATTTTTTTTTTTTTTTTTTTGGCAATTAAACAACACATACAACAGTCTGCTCTACAGCTCCAGTGTGATCGAGGTACAGGTTTCTCTTGTGCGAGAACAGTGAAGCTTGGGGATCATTCACAAAACAGGCCTGTAACTGTAAATGTGCCACCTGGTTTTACCTAGATATAAAAACAGTGTAGTACTATCTATGTCTATTAGTCATTCTATGCTTTGTGAACCTCCCAAGTATGCATGAAACCCCCATCTTCTCTATGAATTAGTTTTTCATTTGGTTTGGAAAAAATGATTTAAAAAAAAAATACAAACGGTGGTACATTTATTATAGTGGTTTGTTTCCATGAAGATTCCCCGTTCTATACTATATGAGATGTTGAACTTTGATAATGATAGCAATGATGTGGGGGGGAAAAAAAGAGGGTTGGGGGTTGCTCTGGCAATATGGAGATATTACCTAGGTATGAATGTGCAGAAAGCGTTCATTAGGCCTATGTGATGGTAGCTAAATGTGTCTTTGCAGGAAGGTTTTGGTTGAATATCAGTTGGTGCATTCTTTCCACTCTGTCCGCTCTCAACTACGTTCTGATTTTAAAGCTGGAAGTAAATTCATTCGAACAAAACAATAACTGTGTCGACCATTACGGCGGTATCCTCTGTGTGCGTGTGTTCACTTGCACTAGTAAATCACAATTCCATTGTGTGTCGAACATGTGAGTAAGTTTTATCACCTTCAGGGTTTCTTTACAATTGAGCTTAATCTTACAAAGTTTACTTCAAAGCAACTTTAGAAAACAGACCACAATTCAACCACAAACTGATTCTTTTTTTGGTGTTTTCTTACAAAGATCTTTTACTTTCCTAAAGTGTCCCGCCGGCGTGATCTGATCACATGACACTTTCAATACATATGTAGATCACTGGGGAAACTGGTCATAGAATAGAGGTAAGATATAAAAAAAACTGTCATGGTATGATCAAAAAAAATTATTTGTCATAGTATATGATATAAAACTTGTCAAATTTTAGCATGATATAAAAATTTGTCATAGCATAGTATGATATAAAAAAGTCATAGTATGGTATAAAAATTGGTCTTAGCATGGTATGATGGTCATATTGTAACACATAGCTAGTCATAATATAATATGATAGAAAAATTGGTCAAAGTATAGCATGATATAAAAATTATATTATAGTGTAATATAAAAATTGGTTGTATAGTATGATTAGTCATATTATGGCTCAGTATAAAAATCCGGTCATAGTATGGTACAGCATGATGTAATAAAAAATATCATTGATATAATGATATA
>JAPQRQ010000016.1:84726-106959 GCA_037367365.1 Apogon talboti
TTTAGATTAGTCGACTAATCGAAAAATTAGTCGAAAGATTAATCGTTAGAAAATTAGTCGTTAGTGGCAGCACTAATATGGTAATGTATTGGGTTGCAGAGATTTGCACTGAGCATGTCCACACTGACAGACTGGGGGATTTATGTGACCACTAGAGGGAGTAGTGAGTCACTCTGTCAGTCTTCCATGGTGAGGGAAAACTAACACCACAGATCGTTTGAGCAAAGCATCAGAAAGTGACCAGATGGGATGAGAATCAATAAGAAACAACTTTTACTGCCTAAGAAAGTGACTAAGTGATAAATGCTAGAAGCCCGGTTGTTGTTGTTTTCTCCACTGGACACAGATTTAAATTAAAAGAATGAATTGAGTTTGATGCTGAAATGTCAGAATTTGGGTGAGTTTGATTATGAGGCTTATGAAGGTATAAAGGTATTATAGGATGTTATTATCTTTGCTGAGTTGCTGTTTGTTGATCCACGGTTCAGACTAAACTGTGACAGGTCTGACCTTGTTTGTTAGATTCCAAACAGATCTTTAGTTCAACTACTGACAACACAAACCGTACAGAAAACAGGTGGTTTTTGGTTTTACTGTAGCTGTTTTCTGTCTAAAAGAGCTAAGCTAACAGAGCTATAATGTAAACTATCAGCTGATGCAGCACGTGAAGATTGTTAGAGTGTTACTGTGACCAACTATCAAAATAACCAGCTATGAATTTTTATTTGAAGGAGAAAACTTGATGATCTTTATACTTTATTCAATGAGTGATATAGTCTAGATACATAACATTGATTCATTGGTGGTTTTTTTAGTCCTAAATGTGTTCTGGTATGAGACTTACCCCTGCTGTTGAATTTGGAATATAAATACCCATTAAACATCAATACAAAAAGATCACATGTATCAGTAAAACACTGATAGACCATTTTACCAAATGGCTGCCTTTACTTCTCATACTTCAAGTACGTTTTGCTGATATTTACATACTTTTATTTCTGTAGGATTTTAACGCATTTTTATTTTCTGCATAGTGGAGTATTTTCTACATTAGTTTGTTTTTAGTGTTTCCTAGGATCCCAGTACTTTATACAACATGACACTCCTCACAAAGCTTCCATCTCTTGTAGTTCTTGGAGCAGTACTATCACCCAGCAGACCTGGCTGAGTTCATGACCCTGTACGGCGGTGGCTTCAAGCATCGGTCCGCGGTCGACCGAGTCGTAGGCACGCAGGGAGGCGGAAAAGCTGGCATTGAGGCCAGCCTGGATATAGAGTACATCATGAGCACAGGGGCCAACATCTCGACTTGGTTCTTCACCAATCCAGGTACGTGGAAAAAGATCAAGTGTATGTGCTGCATTTTCTTCAATTATATATAGTTCACCATTACAAGTTTTTGAACAACACACTTGAAATATTAGATTTCATCCAATAGATAAAAGAAAGTGGACATATATTGGCAATATTTTCACAGTGGAATATTGATATAAATTAATGGTTTCTTCCAGGGCGTCATGAGTCCCAAGAGCCTTTTCTCCAGTGGATGGTTCTCCTTAGCAACATGTCTGACCTGCCCTGGGTTCACACCATCAGCTACGGTGACGACGAAGACAGCCTGTCTGTTGCCTACATGATGCGTATAAACACAGAGTTCATGAAGGCTGGGGTCAGGGGCATCTCTCTGCTCTTTGCTTCAGGTCGGTATTAGTATTAGAACTAATTACAAGGTCAGTTTTACAGCTTGCTTTTGTAGGATATGGAGGAATTAGTAAAACACACTGTTAATATTGCAGCCAGAGCCTTTGTCTGTTTGGCAACATTTCACATTCACTCCCTTCTCGTCACTAGATCATTGTCTCAACTGAAACATGAATACAACACCATTGTTTTATATAAACACCCACAATGACAAAGCAGCTCTGGAAAAACACGTTGACATGTTATCCAAGATGGCAGACAACGTCACCAATCATTAACATGTGATGCATCATTAACCTGATTTAATCTCTCTGGTCTTGTTCTTTGTGAACATGTTGCATAATTGTTTTGTTGCTCTGATCTTGTCTCGTGTTTAGGTGACAGTGGTGCTGGCTGCAGACACCTTGGGTCACAACAAAACACCTTCAGGCCAAGTTTCCCTGCATCAAGGTAAAACATGAACTGATACCACTGTAACAATGGAAGGAACCTGAAAAGATCTTTGTCACATGCTTTACACTGATGACAGATCTACTGAGAAAATGGTCTTTTATTGTGAGATTTTAAAGCCAACAGTAAACAGATGCATTCACTCTAGTATAATCCTTTCACACTGTTCAATTATTACTAACTTATTGCACAATTAGTGACAAACTAATGGACGCATGATGAAGAGCAACATTCAGTGGCTATTGTTGTAGCATGCAACTTTTTTCATGTTCAAGAAAATATTGTCTTGCACAAAACAATTATAAGACGTAAGAAAGGACAATGAGCGAATCTGCACATGATATCAATCACATGGAGAAAATGAGAAACATGCAGGCTGCACTTAGAGCTTGGTTTTGTGAAGGAATACACTGTTTAATAATGGATAGAGAAGTCTTTTTATGTAACTGATCATCCCTGAGTCCAAGCGAACATTTGTGCCAAATTTTAACACATTCTGTGAAGCAGAGAAATCACACTTTTAAAGTAAAGTGGGCAGTGGCTAGCAGACACACCTTCTTATAAAGCTGCATATTTTGCAAGTGTTGAGTTGGCATGTCACACACACAAACACACACACACACACACAGATGTACTGAAGTTCATTTGCTCTTCTGTTACATGCAATTACATTGGAATTGAGTTTTTAAAAGAATCAATCTCACTATTCGATGTCAGTATTCTTCTCTGTACGAGTGAAAGTAGCAGACACTGATGCTTTGTTCTGTGCTTCTTCTTCAGCCCGTATGTCACAACAGTAGGAGGAACCTCGTTTAAGAACCCATTTAAAGTGATGTATGAAGTTACAGATTATATCAGCGGAGGAGGCTTCAGCAATGTTTTCAAGATGCCTGATTATCAGGTAACAATGCCAGCAGTCTTGGGTGTTTTTTCATATAATCAAATTGTGTTATACTGGCTCACTTTATAATTCATGCTATGTTTTTGTTGTTGTAGATCAGTGCAGTGAACGGGTACATGAAGACTGTAGCTGCATCCCTCCCTCCTCAGTCATACTACAACACCAGTGGAAGGGCGTATCCAGACATGGCTGCGCTGTCGGATAACTACTGGGTGGTCATCAACAGAATACCTACCCCCTGGGTGTCTGGGACCTCGGTAAAAAAAAAAGACATTTTATTATAGTTTGTACTGAAATGAGAATCACCAACACTTTGGCAGATCAAATGTGTACCACCATAGCACAAATACATCAAGGGGATGGTTTCGAATTATAGTTGTAGCACTGATGAGAATGTGACCGCTAACCTGTAGCTAATTAGCATTGACCCTTATTAATGCATGTGACCTAAGTTTAAGTCCTCTATTCTCCCTGAAGGACTCCATTTAAACATAGCACCCTCTGGTCTCCCTTCAAAGCCCCCATGGCTGTTATGTGTTCAGTCCCACATTTGTGAATCTCCCCATGTAGTTAAACCATCCTCCCAAAAAAACGCTTCACAACTAAATGACAGACAAAAGACTAATCAAGTAATTTCAACGCTGTCAAAAAACCATTTATAATGGTGTCTATGGGACATTTAGCTTGAATTGTCAGTTCATTTTGTTTTGTTACACCCTTTTTCTATTGGTCTCCCCGTCCAGGCGTCCACTCCAGTAGTGGGAGGAATGTTGTCTCTCATCAACGACCAGCGGCTGCTGAAGGGTTTACCCCCCCTGGGCTTCCTCAACCCCCGCCTATACAAGCTCAAGGGACAGGCCCTGTTTGATGTAAGAAAGCGCACTTTTATCTTTTTAGCCTTCATAAGCTGCATAAATAAATTCTCTAAAGTCATTTAAGACATTCTGTGTAGTATTGATATTCCAATCCCTGACCCGCAGAGGGAAGTCATGTAAACACTTAGGACTACCAGAACCATTAATGAATCAATGCTATGTATACACAGACTGTAATACTCACTGTATAAAGTATAAAGCTCATTGTTTGCACACATCTGTATTATGGTATCAAGTTTTCTCCTTCAAACTAAAACTCAAAGCTGGTTATTTTTACAGTCGGTCAAAATAACACTGTGTAACACTTATAATCTTGAATCACCTGATGGTTTACATTGTTACTCGATTAGCTTAGCTGTTTTTAGACAGAAAACAGCCACAGTATCCACAAACCACCTCTGTTTAGGGTTTGTGTTGTCAGTAGATCTGTTTGGAATTGAACAAACAAGGTCAGATCTGTCAGTTTAGTCTGAACCGTGGATCAACAAATGATTAAAGATAATTTTTTTTTTCATGATAACTTCATACCTTCATAAGCCTCAGAGTCGAACTCACCCGTGTAGAAGAAACGCTGCCATTTCAGCATCAGACTCCATTCCACTGGTTCTAGCTTTGATCACTTTGTCACTTTGACTCTAAAAGTCGTTTCTTAGTGCCTTTTGTCCCAGCTGGTCGATTTGTCAGTTTGGTCAAAGGCCCCGTTGTTAGTTTTCCTCACCATGGAAGACCAGCAGAGTGACACACCACTTAAGACTACAGACTATGATAATAATAGGGGAATGTAAAAAAAAAATTCAGTTCATGTTACTATAGTCTAACACATTGGAAACTTTGGCAGAATTTAAATGCTTTTCAGAGCTCAACACCGTAATAATAATTTTACATGACTTTTAAATATTTAAAAGCATAAATGTACATATGTAGCCCCTTTAATGCATTGTAGACAGTCGTCTGTAGCCAGGGTTTTCCCGACTGCTGTATCACTTCCTAAATGCTGTGTTCCTCCTTCCAGGTGACTGAAGGCTGTCACCTGGCCTGCCTGGATGAACAGGTCCAGGGCAAAGGTTTCTGTGCTGCTCCTTCGTGGGACCCTGTTACAGGCTGGGGGACACCAGACTACCCTGCACTGCTCAAAGTTCTGCTGGATGAATGAATACATTTTAAATCCTGTAACAATCAAGACCGTTCCAGCTCTGAGACCAGGTACTACAGTCATGTCCAAACTCCTGAGAGGGTACCTAATGCCAAAGGCAGGACAATGAAATCCTAAATTTATGCATCTTTATTTTATTCCCATGCCCACTAACTCTACAGGAACAAGTTAATCTGTCCATCTCAAGGATACATGTGACTTACTTCTTCGAAAAGGCTTAAAACTGTTGTCTTGCATACTTGTACGTCAGGGTTTATGTTGGTTTTAGATTTCTAATGCTACACTGCAGTTGCCTGTTTCTGCTGTTCACTGCGTTATTATTGACCCAGATTTTTCTGTGCATCTCTAAGACACAAATTTGCAGGCAAATCGGTGTTAACAGTAATCTTACACTTTGAATTCTTGCTGCTAATTACACAGCAATGGGAGAAGAGGGTAAACTAGTCGCTATGCATAACAATAAGTATACATAAATAAGAGAGGCCTATTTCAGTATTTTTATAAGATGGCATTCTGTAATATCACCAAAATATCTATATATTAGATGCAGTTTTTTTTTTTTAAATCTGAGGAAATTTTGCACGTTCAAGGACAGAATTTTGGTTTGTAATAATCTAAGATGGACATACAGTACACATAGTATGTTACGTTTGCCATACAATTCTGCAGGGATTACTTAGATACACGTACGTTAATTACTTTCAATAGCAAACACTTGCATGCAACTTTTAAGATATGACTCATACACTGGCATTTGAAATAAAACAGGGACATTCAAGGTGAGGTTTAAGACTAAGTGGACCTTTTTTTTAAACTTAATTTTTATATTCATTTGCTGTTATTTTATCTGAAGCAGCCAAATGCACTGTAACGCGGGTTAAAAGGCAAAAACACCCACCAGCATAATTGCACTTGTTAACTCGTATATATGTCTGTTTCATGTGAATGTGTTTTCTGTGAACATTTGATAAGATGTATTTTGCTTTTAAATGGCTTGCTGTGTGTGAAAGCAAATCTGGATGCTTGAAAATGTTAAGTGTGGGGCTCAAGAAAAAAAACAAATGTATTTTTAAGATATTGATTTATGCTGCTGGAAATGATGTTCTGCACTATTACTAATACAGACCTGATTGCAAAACATTCATGTTTGTGATGTAAAATGTCTCAACTAGATGGCAGAAAAAGATTCTGTTGCAATTGTATTTCCTCCAGTCTAATGTATCATCTGTTTTGTCATCAGATTTTCAGAGGTTTGCATTGTGATGTTTTTAACTCGACACCATATATAAAGATGTCAAGATCCAGTATAACTTGTGTATTTGCAGTCACATGAAGAATAAAAGATCACATTTGTTACACTTCCTTGTTCTTTTTTACTAAAGAGGAAATACTGAATTGCGTTCTTTCGAAAATGACCACGATCAAGTGCTGGTATGTGAAACAGTTCAGATGTACAGCAAATACAGTAAAACCTCAACTGTTAGTCTGAATTTTAAGATGTTACTTTGTACAGTACAAATATAACAATGGGTTAATTAGGGATGCAACGGTACAGGTTATCCATGGTTCGGTATGTAATTGTGGTTCTTGAGTCACAGTACGTATGGACGTAGAGTCCCGGGGCTAAGGGTGACCAGATCCCAACTCACCAAATGAGGGACAAAGACTGTGTGTGTGGAACAATGTGGGACACCAATAGAAATAGTCTAAGGTAAGTTAAGGAAAAATAAATATATTTTGCCCCTTAGCTTATAACATTACTAAGGTTTGACGTCTAGTTGATTCAGTATCACATTAACAACTATGAAAATGAGAACTTTATATATTTTATGGATTGGGGTTTACAGCAAAACAGTGGGACGAGCCCCCCCTGCTAATGTGATTTATTTTTGTGAATAACTTTTAAAGGGAAGGTCGTATCAAGATTAAACCAAGGTCTACCCCCCCTAAAGTGACCACGGGCTTTCCAATGGCACCAACGATGAGTCTGTCCAACTTCCGGTTCCAGAGATACGGCCGTAAATAACTATTTTGGCTGTATCTCGGGAACGGAAGGTCGTAGAGACACGGGCCCAAGACTGGCGTGTTCAGAAGGGCCGAATTATGTGTGGAGAATCTGGGTTCCAAGTCTCTAGAATGTTCAGTTCCGGAGATATTCAGGGGTCAATGTTCGTCTTCCATAGCTCCAATATAAACGCGAGTTGTCCGGAAATGTCATTTGAAAATGATAAATGGCTCGTACTGAACCGTGAGGGGCGTACCGAACGGTACGACAGTCAACGTGTACCCTTGCACCCATACATTACTATATCTTCATACGGTCCAACACTTTGTAATGTAAATTGCTACAGTGTTCTCAGATTCAGTCATAAACCTTGTGTGGATTAAGAGAATAAATGACGCTTATATGTAGTGCAAGGGGAAAACATTTTAATCAGTGATCACTATTGAAAAATCACATGGCTATTATCAACATTATTTTATATTGCATTGTACAAAATTAAAATATGCAAAGACCACCCAGTCCCGCCTCAAAACACACTCACACCAAA
Source organism: Apogon talboti (assembly GCA_037367365.1). Lineage (NCBI taxonomy): Eukaryota > Metazoa > Chordata > Actinopteri > Kurtiformes > Apogonidae > Apogon > Apogon talboti. The sequence goes on from JAPQRQ010000016.1 coordinate 92,359, forward strand.
GGGGGGTAAAACAAATTGTGAAACCTCTTTGAATAAGAGCTACAGGGACAAACTTACTACATACATTACCACAGAGCTTATGTCAAACAGTGTACAATATGCACACTTGGGGAAAGTACAAAATTGAAAAGGTGTCATTGCTGAGGATTGATGCAAATTTAAATTACATTGCAAAATTATTTTTTATCTGGCTGTTTAAAGGTATAAATAAGTTTTAGGTGCAGATCCATGACTTGACATCTTCCCAAGAAGAAATTGTAAGTTGTTCCATTCAGGTAGCGCCAAAACAGGGTAGGAGGCCTGAGGGTTCGGGGTTCTACAGTTCCTTGTTCAAACCTCGATACTTGTATCAAAATGTTTGAGAAAAGGTCATTTCTCTGTTTAAACGTTTTAACTAGAGACAATACAAAGGGGACTTCTCATCTCACCACAAAGCAGGCCACGGGATTTAAGTTGTCTGTGAAGGAGTAGAGATACAGGTCAAATCCTCCAGTGTATGCTCACGCTGCTGCCGTCAGCCTAGTTCAGGGTTGATTCACTGGTTGTTTTTAGCTTTGGCGTGTGTGAGGATGTGAGACTTCAGGTTGGTTGACTGGGCAAATTTCTTGTTGCAGCCATCAAAAGGGCAGACATACGGGCGGTCTCCAGTGTGAATGCGTACATGTGTACGCAAGTTGAAGTCCAGCGAGAACCGCTTGCCACACCCTTCGAATGTGCACTGCAGACAAGACAGATGTAGTTAATGCCACTGTCTGTCTCTACAAAGAAACTGTGATTCTGAACGTGAACTAACAGCCAAATTTTTTGCCACATATTCATTACTCTTACACTCCAGATGTAACAATACAAAGAATGACAGAACTCACCTGGAAAGGTTTCTCTCCTGTGTGTACAAGCTGATGCCTCTTCAGCTTTGAACTTTCCACAAATGCTTTTCCACATTCTGCACAGACGTGCACACGAGGTCCGTGTGTATGCAAGTGCTTTCTCATTGCCGAATTGTCTCTGAACATCTTAGTGCATCCCTGAGCAGAACATTAAAAATAAACTGAACATCAAGTCTGACAAAATATCTAATGGTTCAATCAAAGCAATTAATATTCAGAGTTCAATATTTGGAGATCAGCAACAGAAACATGAAGAGAAAGTTTTCATGTGTAAAATATTGTAATGTCTTGAACTTCTTAGATTAAGTTGTTTGAGATCATGTTATGATTTTTTGAAAAAAATTACACATATTTGTTACACTTTTACTAATTATATACAAGTAATGACATAATAAACTCACTTTGTGTGGACATGCTATCGTCCTGGGTGCATCATCTTCCTTTACTTTCCTTGGTTTCATTCTGCAACAAAAATGAAAGTCAATTTTAGACAAGTGTTTACACCAGACCAGGAAGAAAATCAGTCAGAAAGGCGTATAATGGACCAGAAAACTCAGATGTTTGACTTTCCACTGTACAAGACTTCAGAGTCTGTTTAATACCAACATTGCATAGTGTGTACTACGCAATGTATGATATTTTGCTTTTTTGTCTCTTCTTCTGTGTTCTTTAAGTGAGTCATGAAAGTGGGCAAGGTTTGAGCATTTGTTTTGTTAAAGTTCACTGAATTTGACCTGCCATCAGGCATGTTTTTCAACACTTACCGTGCAAACTCCGCCAGCTGCTTTGGGTCAGACAGGTCAATGCCTGGGATGCCTCCGGGTGGAAGCTTCTTCCCTGTCATGTATTCTGAATAATCTGGCGGAGAGTTTTCACCTGTGATTTGCTCCTCATGGTCTATGTCCTTTTTGTCATCTGGAGAAGACAAGAGATTCTTTATGTTGTCAATTGCATCAGGACCAGGACACATGAACATGTCTTTTATTCAGTATGCTTTTTCACTTTCAGTTCACTCAATCTTTCTACTTGCATTTGTTACCAAAGAACTGACAAGTCATACATGCAACGTTTCAGAGTTGCTTAAAAAAACTACCTTTTATACATTAGATTTCTGCAATTAATCAAACCCCTATATCAACCCATGCAATCACATGACAACCCTGCAATTTAAAGTGTGTTATACTATATGCAAAACAAAAAGTAAAGCTTAAGGTTCTTCTGGTGAAAACCATGAAGCAGCATTTACCCCATGGAGCAAACATCAGAAAATTAATCAATATTTTGAAAACAAAAAAAAAAAAGAAAGAAATTGTGGCATATAGATGTACATGTATGAATATTAATATTTCATATAAATAATTAATATTTAATAAATAACACACATTAGTATGATACACTTGGAAATTGACATTTTTATAATAGTTTTACCAACAATTATTACGTTTACATGGTGTGGAACGGGGATGGGAATTTCCGATACGCAGCAGTTTCAACGTGTTAATGATCAACAGAAATACACACGAAGCAGTTTTGGAAGAGCACATGCCTGTCCTATCTGATAAGTGAAAACAATGACAAATAAATACGATTTGATTGACGTATAAACGTGTGATTTAACCATATATAGTAAGACACAGCGTAACTGGGATACATCGTTTTAAAAGTGATTTCACTTGGTTGATGAACAACACCAGCAGCGACAGTAATGTATATGATCAAAGATACACTAAGTTTTATTACACTGTGATCTTCAGACGTACTGAATATTTAAAAGGGTGTTAAAAGAAACAAGAGTAATGGAAAGTATGAGTGGTTCCTGAACGCACCACTGCCGCCGCTGCTGCCGCTGAATTGAACTGCGCCACAGCGGCCTAGCGGAGCCCACTGCACTCGCTCCCACTCTCGCCGCCATCTTCGTCGGCCAAATAAACGCCATTTTTTCGGGCCGCCATACTTTCTAGACCGGGGAAATATGGCGGCGCCCATCGACACATAAAACATGGCTTCCCATAAAAACAAAAACATTTCAAATGAAGTTAAAGTGCCTCGGAGTCGGGTAATAGATAAAACTTTCGGGCAGCATAAGGCCTCCGCTGGGCCCGGTCACACCGCACACACGCTGAGAACAAAGCGACGGGCTAGCTTGGAGGAATTCACTCAGAACTTACCTGATGCCCACATAGTCACTGAAAACTCCCCCTCCAAAGTCTTTATCTGGACTTGCTTCTGTTCCCACTTTCTGCCCATCTCTCCCCCGCTCAGGTAGCTCTTTTTGCCCGATTTCTTCCCGCTTCCAGCCTTCTTCATCCGGCCTGTTGACGAGCTTTTCCCCGCGACAGTAACCAGAGTCTGTTCGATATAGTCCTCCTCCACTGCGGGCACCGGGATGAGGATCTGGTCCTCAAAACCGTCATCTGTGTGCAGTTCAGAGTCATCCTCACCCACCACTTCTTCCCTTGTCTGCACCAAAATCACCTCTTGGTGCGGATGAATCGAGTGTGGATCGTCCGAGTCCAGGGGCTGTAAGGCGATCATAGGCTGGTGCTCACCGTCGTCTCCTACAACTGTTGTCTCGATTGTCTCTACTTCTATTTCGTGAAGTTCCACTATTTCGGCTGGCATTTCTGACCCGTCCGTTTCTATGTACAGGGTATCCCCCGATGCCATGATAAAAAATGATATTTCCTTCTACTTAAATGCTATTTTTCCACTCCTGCTTTCCTTCCTGTTCGCCCTCAGCCTTCCGCCTCCCTCTCCAACAACAACTCTACACAACTGTAGTGTCGTCGCCACAACGCTCCAGTTATGAAGTCTCGCGAGATTTGCACACAAGTCACATTAAATTGTAAAATCCACTCATCTACTAATAAATGTTCGAAAAACATGCATGCATTGAAATATATATGATTGAGGATGTTTTCAGTTGCTGTGAGAAAACATTAAATTAAATATGGTATTCTAAGAAATATCAAGGGAGCTAAGTTTATGTTTCTATTTCTGCAAAGTAAAGCTATGAAAATTATTAAGTATGTATGGATTCTCTTTTAAATTTAATTCATTTAATTCATTATGTGATATTAATCTGACCTTTTTGAGTTATATAAAAATAAAGTATATTTCAAATCTTCAGGTGTTTGTGCATTGTGTCAATGACAACATCTTGCTTCTTTTAATGCCAAATGTAACATAGTGTGTTTAAATGAGATGTTGCCTTTTTCTCTGTATTTTGTACAAAACACATAATCTGTTTGATATAGACACATAGTCACCTTCCTAAAATAAGTATTTTGACAAAATGCCCTTTTTTCCCTAAATCATCAAATAATATCTAGCATGATGATCCATGGGGAACCATGGGTTCTAGATCCTCTGATACAGTTCATTCCTTTACTTTCTTGGTAAATTCCACTTAGAAAGTTATTAAACTGAAAATGAATAACCTCTCAGCTAGTATGTATGTCTCTGCACATGAAATTTGACACCATGGCACTTTTGTTTATCTGTTGCTAGGTAACCCACTTCACTGATGAGGTAAATTCCACTGGCATTTTCAGTTGAATAACCTCTCAGCTGGCATGTCTGTTCCTGTACATGAATTTTGACACCATGGGAAAGTGGCCCTATTGTTTATCTGTTGCTAGGTAACACTTCAATGATGATTCTATGATTCAATGTGATTGTAAGGCTATTGTATTCCAAAATAACTAATATCTCCCAAAGTATCGGTCCTATCAATTTGCTATTTTGACCAGTCTGACCATTGACCCAAAATACATAAGTACTCCAAAAAGCAAAGGCCAGCTCTGTCAGTTTTTTAAGTTATAAAGCAGATACACATGCATGCACAGAGGCATTCAAGACAGTCTCATGCGTATTCTGTCAGGGTATGGACACTTATGAGCACAATTGTATTTTACAATATCCAGTACTGTACATACAGTATATGCTAAATGGTATCAAGGCAGTCAAGGCAACTAACTTTCTGTTTATCAAAATAAGCAATAACATTTCTGTGTTTAAGTTTATACCATACAAACTATAGTGATACCTGTCCTTATGTGTTTATGGATTCTCTTTAAATGATTCATATTATATTAATCAAAATATTTTGAGTTATTAGAAAATTTAAAAAAAGAAACGAAAAACTAAGCCTGATTCACTGCAAAAAGTATTCATATTTTATTTTTGGGTGCTTCTTTTAATGTAAAATTCTGTCTGTCTCTGTTCTCTTGACAAAGTTCAAACAATACAGTTTATGTGTGCACATTTGACCATGCAAAAACAGAGTAGTATGGTGCTTATGGGTCTTCTTAAAATGATTTCCATCCATCCATCCATCCATCCATCCATCCATCCATCCATCCATCCATCCATCCATCCATCTTCTTCCGCTTATCTGGATGATTAACACCACCACCACCACCACCACCACCAACAACAACAACAACAACAATTGTAATAATAATAATAATCATCATCATCATCATCAGTATCATCATCAGAATATCTTGAGTTGTCAGAAAATAAAATGTTGAAAAATTCTGAGAAAGTCAAATTTAACTTTTACAGTGCAATCTTGCCCTTTTCTCTGCATTTTTATAAAACACATAACCTGCTGCAAAAATGTCTGTTTTCTTGACAAAGTTCAAACAATACAAGTTCCATGTTTAGGTTTGTACCATGCAGTATATAGTGATACAGCACTGTAAGTGTTAATGGATTTTCCTAAAATTACTTATTTTATTTTATTTTATTTATCTTTGTTTAACCAGGAAGTCCCATTAGGATTAGAAATCTCTTTTGCAAGGGGAACCTGGCCAAGGCAGCAGCCATACAGAGTCAAAAGTATATAAAACACATACATGATACACAATGAACAACAGAATAACAATTATTTAACCATCATGGCCTCCCAAGAAAAACAGTGACATTCCTCCTTCACTGCCTCTCTGTGATAATGAAAATGATTAATTATGTGATATTAATCAGAATATTTTGAGTAATCTGAAAAGAAAATTCCTGCAGTATCTGAAAAGGTATTTGTGTTGTATTGCAGGGGTTTTTAATGTCAATTTTTGCTTTTATGCACATACTGTATTGTTCACTTGTAATGCCATATTCTGTATGTCATACTGTGTGGAAATTTGGGGAAATGTGTATAAAACTAACATAGACCCTGTAGTGAAACTTAAAAAAAGAGCTATTAGAGTAATAAATAAAGCTGGCTATCTTCAAGCAAGTAATTTATTGTTTGAAGGATCTGGTATCTTAAAATTCCCCGATATTGTACATTTAAAAAAAATGGAAATTATTTTTCGGGTTAAGAACAAAAGTCTTCCTGTATGTATTAAAAAAATTTTAATTTAAGAGAAGAGAATTATAATTTAAGAGGGTCGTTTGTGTTTGAAAGACGTAAAGTAAGAACGAATGTTAAATATCGCTGTGTTTCTGTTATTGGTGTGAAATTATGGACTCAACTGACCGAAACTGTGTAGCTCGTTGGTGAGTTTCAAAAAAGCTTTAATTTGTCAAATTCTTGAGGGATATAAATGTAAAAGGATTTTCTAAGTGACCGAAGTAAGTGACTGTAGATAATATGTGTTAATGTTTTATTTGCTGCAAGTTTATATAATTCAAAGGAAGGGAGTAGGAGAAGCATAAATAAGCCTCTGGCTTTAGCTTCTTCCTTTTTTGGTTCCAAATGGTGCCAATTTTATGCGCTTTGTAAGTGCGTACAACCGAATAACCGAAATAAAATTGCATTTCAGAGAAATATTGCCCTTTTTTTCTGGATTTAAAGAGACAGAGAAAACACATAACCTGAAGCTAACTGCTCATATATCCACTGGTGGAGAAAAAAGAACTGAGACAGAAAGAATGGAAAAACACGCTCCAGATCATACTGAACAGGTTATGTGTTTTTTTTTTCCCCCCACAGACTACATGTACCTTTAACCTCTACTTTTGTGGCGACTCTCCGTGGGGGAGGGGCGTGTGATCACACCTTACACCTTGAGCCATCAACCTGTGTGAGTGGGTGTGTCCCGATACTGTGAGGACTTGATGACACACATAACGCCACAGAGCAGAGCCAGTTGCCCCACAAACAGAGAGGAGAGACATGGGTAAGACAGGTGGAAGAGGCGACTTTGAATGGGTCTACAATGACCAGCCGCACACAGCGAGGAGGAAAGAAATACTTGGTAAGAACCTTCTGAGAAAATCCAACATAATCTTCCTCATCAGTGTGGAGTCTATTGAGTTAAAGTTGTTGTTAGTGGGACAACTTGAAGCGTGAGCCTTCATAAAATCGTATCCGGTCAAACCTGTTTACTAGCTGTTGCTTGACGAGTTTATCAGTGCATAGTGGATGCAGGGAAAACGCAGGGAAGCGTGATACTACAGATGAACACACTTTTAAGGATTTATTTCCATTAACCAGAAGTGGAAACAAACACAGAGGTGTTATTTAAAGATTCAGAGTCAATTTAAGAATCAAAGTTGTACCATAAATAAAATGCTTTTAGAATTCAAGTTAACATATTAAACGTTAAATGTCTGGTTGCTCCTTTTACTACAGATAAATAAGGATTTATTTCCAGTAAGTAAGAGTAGAAACACAGGCAGATGTTATTTTAAGTCTTGGGGTCAACTTCAGAATTAAAGTTGTAACATTAAAAAAATGCATTTAGAATAATAATAATAATAATAATAAAAAAATTAACTTAACATTACATTTATGGCTGCTCCTTTTACAATGCATTTCACACATGCCTGAAACTTGTTTATCTCCAGGTTTTCAAAGTAAAACAGCTGCTTCTTAGAAAGACAGGGAGTAGGCTACATGCAGCAAAACCAGAAAATGCACCTGATTACATTCCTCTGTCAGTGCGTAAGCCATGATATTATAGAATCGATAATCAGATAGATGTGACACCTCTAAGTCTCACTTCACTGGCGGTTACACATGAGGGTTGAGAGTGGAAAAAATCAACTTTGCTAGAAAATCTCAAATAAAGATTGCAGCTGTTTTTTTTTTTTTTTTTTTTTTATGTAAACGTATCTGTGTCCCTGTCATCTCATTTGTTACCTTGTGAGACAATAACAGCATATTGATAGCAGGTGCAGTTGACAGTGCCCCTGGGCTGTCTAGGTAACAAGACACACTCTCTGCTCATGACAAACAGATACAATGCCATGCATGAAGTGAGAAGAAAGGCTTTGTGAGCGTCCCTGGATCTGGGATGATCTCCAAAAGACAAACCTCCATTCACTAATCTACCTCCAACCACATCTTCTGTCCTGTTATAGATTTATATAAACAATCTGACCCTTACTATTGGGGTACTTGACCTACATGACATCACATCTGTGTTGGAAACAGTCAACATCTGATTTATAGCGTAATTAGACTTTGAACAGTTAATGCAACATGATCTCGAACTGTTGATGTATATTTTATCCCGGTTTTGTCCAGTACTTGGATGGCTGCTCTGGTGTGAACGAATCATCTAGAAGGTGATGGGGTTGTCTGACACCAGCGAGCCTTAAATTATTAAAGAATTTTGTTTTTAATTATCCCCCGCCCTGCCCCAAGGGTGGAGTCAGAAGGACACAGGTGTCAGAGATCATTGCCCTTTACCCTTCTATACACTAGCCCTCATTGTATCACGAGGTTTCTTTGTATTGGCAAGTAGTTTTACGTAATGCACATCTTATTTGGCGCGTCACCAGACTCCGCACGGTGTCATACGTTTTACAATATCCCATTCACAGGACTTGGCATTAAAGTAGCAGTATATGTCAGGTCACATGGATCATTGTTAATTGTGCTTTATACTTGAAATTAGTCGTCAATGCATCTTCTAATGCTTACATTTGTGGTACCGGATTGAACACGAAACCATGCTAGTTGATACAATGAAGCTCACATTAACATGGGAAAAATCTGTCGCTTTCAGGCTTTACGGCTTATTCTGCATCATAACTAGAGCAATTCAAACCATTTTCCTTTATGATATCTAGTTATTGATTGAACTCTGTCCTCTGTGGGTGAGCCTAAAACACTCAGGCTGCCTATAAACACTGCCATAAACAGCAGGAACAAATGACATATCAGAAGCCAGCTAAGTGATATATTGGGTAAAAAGCATGTATTTTACTTTTATGTCTTCAAATTACTCTTGTATGTCTACCAGATGACAGACTGCAGGGAAGCAGTAGGGAACTCTTCTTGGCTAAACTGTAACTGAAAAAAGAGGGCTTGGTCCTACAGTACCTGACTTTTTTTTTTGTCTCTAAAGTTTTGTTACCGCGGTGAACTGAGTTTGCATAGAGGCATTACACAAGTGAAATGGAAGCAGACACAGGCCAGATTTGCATGTGCCATCATGTGATGCTACATGGCTATCTTTTATCTAATGCTTGGTGGGATACTGTACACGCCCACCGCCCTCTTGGGAGCAAAAAGTGGATACGGGAGATTAGGTTAGGTGGTTCACCGGGTTAAACCCTCTGGACATAATCGTACCAAACCCCTTTATATATTAGTCATACGTATGGAGGTGTGACCAAATCAGGACCTGTTTGTCCTAGTGAAAAGATTGTGTTGTACATGTCTGATGAGAAGCACCTATTTGTGTTTGTAAGCGTGGCTGTTAGTCAACCACTCCCTTGTATTTTTCCTTGTGTTTCAAGTCCCTTAGCTAAACAACACCTCTGCCAATTAAATGTGACTTTTGTTGGTACAGTCGTCCCAGGAGGAGGGCTTGCTCTGGATACCATATTTGAATATTTTCTCTGTGATCCACAGTGTAGAGCTGTGACACGATGGAATCAACACATTTACAGGAAACTCCATAGATATTTTAAACTGAGGTGACTTTAATAAACCGTTTAATATTATAGCAACATTTGACAACAGGAAAAGTTAGCAGGCTAAATAGTCAGCCAATATCATTGCTTTTTGGAAATTATTTTTTACTTTATTAGAATCTGGATAAATCTTAATCTGAGCATCCAAGTAACAAAAAGAACTGAACATCAAACTGTGGGGAAAAAAAACAATTGTGGTTTCTGGTCCTGTCTGCTTATTTATTTATTTATTACCATTAGAGCCAAATTCTACAGATGCCAAAAGATTTACATCTCCACTCTGATCACTAACACGTTTTTTAATTTTTATTTTATTGACTCTGCGTAATTAGAGACAAATTTAATGTGTTCTTCTCCCTCCTCTAGATGTTCTGTAACTTTGTTAATTTGGTTGTTTTTTTTTCTTCCATGCCTCCTCATACTTATGCTTCTTCTTCTCTGACGTCTTCTTTCCTTCATGATTCCTGCCTTCTTCTGATCTCCTCAGCCAAGTATCCAGAGATCAAGTCGCTGATGGGTCCAGATCCACAGCTGAAGTGGGTGGTATCGGGTATGGTCCTGACCCAGCTCCTGGCCTGCTACCTGGTCCATACCCTCTCCTGGAAGTGGATCTTCTTCTGGGCCTATGCCTTTGGTGGCTGCATCAACCACTCCTTGACCCTGGCTATCCATGACATCTCTCACAATGTGGCGTTTGGCAACAAGCTGGCGAAGTGGAACCGCTGGTTTGCCATGTGGGCCAACCTACCCATCGGGTTGCCTTACTCCGCTTCCTTCAAGAAGTATCACATCGATCACCATCGGTATCTGGGAGGGGACAAGCTGGACGTCGACATCCCCACGGACTTTGAGGGGTGGTTCTTCTGCACGCCGGCCAGGAAGGTGCTGTGGCTCTTCCTCCAGCCCTTTTTCTACGCCTTGCGCCCCTTGGTGGTCAACCCTAAACCAGTGTGTATGCTGGAGGTCCAGAATGCAGTGGTTCAGCTCACAGTAGACTTAATTATCTTCTATCTTTGGGGGCTGAAGCCCATTGTTTACCTCATTGCAGGGTCTGTCCTGTGCATGGGACTGCATCCTATTTCTGGACATTTCATAGCTGAGCATTACATGTTTCTAAAAGGACATGAGACATATTCCTATTATGGACCACTGAACTTGATCACATTCAACGTTGGATATCACATGGAGCACCACGACTTCCCAAGCATACCTGGCAGTAAACTACCTCAGGTGAGAGGGACTTCACTATGACACATGATCATGTCTTTATGGTGAGGCATTTTTTCCAAGCTTATTATTAGTCAACTGGTTGAGAATGAGGGCAATTTATAACACTGACATCACTATCAGGTGTGTGCTGATAAGACTGGCCTCTCCTGTCTTTCAGATGCCAAACAAAAAGCATTTTTTTCCTCTCAACTGCAAATATTTATCAGATGAAAGAACAGGCTTTGTAACTGATTAACCCCTGCTTCTCTAACACAATTTGAGCATGAATAGATTCTCTGAAAAGCCAGATATCTGCTTTTTGACAATGCTGGCAGACGGGCTGGGCAATATTACATTTAGCAAATTAACCAGGTTTATGCCTTTTTAAGGTAATGAAAAAGTCTCAATTGAAAATTGAGATCACTGCTCCCTTTGGAGATCTCAACAAAAACTCATTCTACCTGTTTGGTGTAATATATTAATTAGAAACATACAGTACTGTGTAAAAGTCCCAGACCAACATTAGCTTTGTTTTTAGTAAAGTTCTAATGACCATACATATGCATTTCTCAGTCTCTGGATTATGATCCACTCTGGATATATTTGAAGTATGTACAGCAGTAAAAACAAAAGTTTCAAGGAAAATAAAATTGCTTCTATAAACCAAAGTGGTAGCATTTAGTGTGAGATTTATTGTATTTATTTTGTACTGTTTTAGACCAGGTTTCATTCAGCACATGTCAGATATTTCTTAGTGCTGCTTCTTGTCATGGGGTCAGGGGTCACACTCAATAGTGACTATTAAGATTTCCAGGTCACATGGTAAAACTGTTAATGGGTTTAAATAATTCCACTGCTGAAAATGGGAACTGTTTGATTTCTTTAAGCTTCTTTAAATGTTTACATATCTCCTATCTAATTCATTGAACAACAGTAATCTTTATGCTATGGTTAAGTAAGCCTGGCAAATTATATTTATGAGCAGGCGCAGTTGCCACGGCAACATGTTTGCAACCACGACCTATTCTAGTCAGCCGGTTCAGACCATTGACAGCACTTGCTATCTGCTAATATAGCCTGCAAACGCTGTTAAATCTCCTGGGTAATGTAGTTTCTGGGTAATATAGTTGCTGCAGTTAGTCTATTGTGTTTTGAGTCTGCTGTGTTATATCGAAGATAACACCGTTTGCTTCTTATTTTGTTCCATATGTTGTATTTATGTGTCTGTTTCTATTTGAAGGTCAATGACCTGTGTTAACCTGTGACAAGCAAAATAAAACAAGAAAAGGACAAACACGAGTCATAACATTGTGCTGCCTGCCTAGCCTATTCAGAGGGCTAAAATTTAAAGGATCCGAACAGTGACTTTAACCTTTACAACACATTTAGTTCAGTTTTTGTGTCTGTCTTTTAAGGCTGTGCACATTTTTCCTGTATTTTCATGTTATACCTACGGAAAAGAGACACCCTGCAAAAACAAAAAATCCAGAGGTGGCCGCAGCACTATTTCTCTAGTCATTGTCTACTAATTAAACTTTAACACCTTCACAAGCACTTTTGTTGATTTTGACATATAAAGTAAAGAGTTCCTTTAAACAGAAATGGGATTTCTTTTGCCCATGTAGCCCTGCTGTAGCTGACACACTTTACTTGGGTTGAGAAACACTGAGTTTATTTTATTTTTAATAGAATAAGTGTTGCCTCAGAATAACTATCTGAATTTGCACAATCTATCAGTGAAATATGTTGGAAGAAAATAAAAAATACGTCTAATCAGATTTTTCCACCAGTGTTACACCTACCTCTGTGAAAAGCCTTTACTACTGTATCAGAAATATGTCTTGGGTAGGCTGAAAGTATGAGGCTTTTGTGTAGATGCCAAGTAGTTTGTGTTCAACAAAGCAGTAAAATGTCAACATGTGCTAAGTATTAGAACGAATAAAAACCTCTGGCACTTCACATCTACAGCTCATGCATGTTTAATGTATATTTTTAGCTCTTGCATTGTCCTAATTCACGGGATCTTCTTTTCTTTTGTTGCTAGGTCAAGCAAATTGCAGCTGAGTATTATGACACCCTGCCTCAACACACTTCCTGGACCCGGGTATTATGGGACTTTGTGTTTGACGACAGCATCGGCCCCTATGCCAGAATCAAACGGCAGTACAAGCTCAGCAAACAGGGGTAGATCTGTGACTGATTACGTCCGCTTTACACAGGAATGTGAATTTCACTTGGATCACTATGGAATGTCGTTATAGTTTCTGGTTTAAATGTTTAGTCCACAGTGGTCGTCTTCAATCAGTCCTGGACCCGAGTTGACCGATGGGAAATCGACGTGCACGTTTCAGCTGCATAAATACACACTACAGTTCACTTAAATGGGAGGAAAATCCAGATTTTCTTACCTCTTATTGAACTGAAATACAAAGGCACCTTTTTTGCACACAAAGACTGACCAAATTATAATAGAGTATTGTGTCATCTCCAATTTGAGACAATAAATGGTATTGAACAGAAAACTTTCTCATGGCACTGGTCAAAAAACGGTCTCATGGTTTCATCACTGCTTCTGTGAAACTTCCTCCTTGGGCCAATGCACGTTGTGTCAGGCTTTTTTTTTTTTTTAAGAATGTCTGAATGCAACAAAGGTGCACAAAGCCTCTCAGATTACCTAATACAATTTCACATCCATCATGCAGAATAGTGCTGAAGTGGAAAATGAGCATTGAAACTTACCGTTCAGTAAGAGGAGCCTTTTCTTCAGTGATGCCAGTTCTGCTTGTATGCAGCTTCTTCTTGCTGTAAAGTGTGTAAACCACCTGATTACATGAATAAATATACAAGGGGTGGACATAACAACAAAAACACAATATCCCTCAAGACCATTCTCATCATTGTTAGTATTGTTGAGGTCTTACCCCTTTTTGACTCTGTTTCCTACCTGATTTTTCTCAGTAGTCACAATTTCAGGCAGCAGTTATAATTTCCCCTGTGTACCAGTTTCAACGACACATAGGTGGAAAATAAAAATATGAATACTTGACAATTTTTATGTTGCGAGTATCTAAAGCAATGCTAGAAAGCACAAAATGGCATGTTTGTTTCTGTTGTTTTCTCCACTTGTTCTTAGGACTTAATGTTTTTGCTGTGATAGCATCATTTCTGTTGTTTATAACCCTTAGGGGTTTGAGCCTATGTTGGCCATTATTGAGTACTTTTGATTTTGCTTTATATACCACATAAAAATGTTTACCATACCCATGTTTGGTGTCTTTTTTTTCAGCATAACTTCACCTGTGTGATCTGCCCATCATATTTTCACTTGGACCATACATGACCAACATAGTTTCCAAAGATTAGGTGTATAAAGTTACAATGGTGATAAATTCAAGTATATGCAAGTATTTCTCATAAAAGCATACCTGTACATAGGCGAATATGTTTGCCAATGCAACACATAAGGTAGAATTAACATAATTTCAAACTATATACAAATATTTCTCATATGTTTGCATTGGGCTTTTTTCCATTTTTCACAATATATTACTACTGTTTTTTAATATTATACAATGTCCAATATTTGTCATAATATACTATGGCAGTTTTAATATACTAGGTTATGACCATT
>JAPQRQ010000016.1:116710-132845 GCA_037367365.1 Apogon talboti
CACCACCAGAGGGAGACTGTGAGAGCAAAAGAATAATGGATCCATTGTACGCGCTTTGAGTATGCATTAATAGAAAAGCCCTATATAAATCTAATCAATTATTATTATCCAGATGAGACTGAGAAATGCATATGTGGCCATTAGAACTTTACAGAACCTCAACCTAATGTTGGCCTGGGATGTTTACATATAACTAACAATTTCATCTATCCTTGCTTTCATTACAGGAACTGCTCTATGAGGCAAACGTGAAGCAGTTCAGATGTATGAACCCTCAAAAGTCCGAAAACTTCAAGGTATATGTTTCTGTTTAACATGAACTTCCATCTAATGTCTGTACAAAACGTTCTCCTCATATTTGAGTATCTCATCTCATCAGTTGCATTTCTGCCGAACCTGTCTCACAGAAAGTGACTTCCCAGATTGAGGAAGACTTTGAATCGAAGCTCAAGTTCAATTCTTTCCAGTCTTCTAGACTCCCTTCCAGCACTAAAAAGGTGAGAGCCGCACATCACCCCCACCTCAGCATGACTGTACATAAATAAATGACCGATGTTCTGATATGTTTTTCTGATTCTGTTAGGCCACATGGCCTGTCAAGCTCAACAGTGCAGCCATCATGCGACAGCGGGCGATATGTGACCATCAGGTGGAGGAGGAGCTGCAGAGGTACAGGATGGCATTAATGCACTTTATGCAGTATACAGCTGCAGAAATTTGGACAGCCCTTGAAAAAAAAAGTATCACTTTTTGATTTCTTTTTAATTGAAAGATGAAAAAATGTAAATACAGTGCTTACAGGATACGTGGAAAATTCACAATATTACCAGTGACGTTAATACTTACTTTTCATCCCATAAATTTAACTAAATAATTAAATAAATAAAAAAATACACATTTGTAATATGCAAAAGTTTGTTCATCCTACACATTCAATACTTAGTAAGACCCCTCTCCGCCATTGGCAGATATCACAGCATGCAAAGCTTGTTGTAGCAGCTAAAAGCCTGTATATTCTTGATTTTGGATTGTCTCTGATTCTTCCTTGCATTAACCTCTGTAATATTTTGGACTGTGTTGCATGCACAGCTCTTTTCAATTATCTTTAAGTCTGGGGGATTTGAGGGCAGTCCAAAACCATTGGTTGTCTTCAGGTGGATTTAGAAATATGTTTCAGATCAGTATTCTGTTTTAGAATCCGTCTTTTGTCAAGCCTCACCTTTTTTAGATATTGAGTGGAATGCGTTCTTGCCTCTACCTTTGCCACTGGCTGCAGCATGACCCCAAAGTTGGCATGAAATCCTGCCCCTTTTTTTTCTCTTTTCTAGTTCAACTGCATCAGATGTCCCATTGCATACTGATGATGATGATTTTATGATGAAGATGCAGTATAGTTTTCTCCCACAGACTCTCTTCCATGGCCAGTTTAGGAGCAGTCCTCTCTCAGAGTTTCATCTTAACCTCCATAGTTCCCCTCCAAATGCCAGTAACACCTCTTTCACGTTGTGGAAACTGCAAAAGCTTTGAAACTGGCACCAGCTGACACGTCTTAAAGACAAGTGATGGCACACATAATGAACTGGTTAAGATCTGAGCTTAGGGTGCCTAAACCTTTACACACGACACAATTATATATTTATTTTTTCAATTTTTGTTAGATTGATTAAATGAAAAGTAACATATATTGACGTACTACTGTACTTTATCCTCCATAGTCTGTGGTTATATGTTTTTAATTGAACAAAATGCACCAAATTATTGCTATTTTTCAAGTGGTGCCAAAGTCTTTGCATACAACCATATATATACTAATATAATATATTAATTTCAGTGTGTTTTGTGTGTGACAAAGAGTGGAGCGTCTTGTACAGGGGGCACAAGAGCCCTCCTCTTTCCTACGGTGGCAAAATGAAATGCATGAGAAGGACAAACTGGAGGAGTTGGTGAAGAGCAAGCGCAGGCATCTGGAGGGACGCATCAGCTACAAGGAGGCAGCTATGGTGCGAACGCGAATCATGGAATGCAACCAGAAGGCTGCGAAGCTCAAGAAAGAAGAGGTGCGTGAAGATCATCTAACAACTGATAAGACGAGGCATTTTCTGAAGATTTCACAGCATCTCAAAGCATGAAACAACAAGCCTGCATTGACAAAAGCCTGTCTGTTCCTCACAGACATCCTTTAAAGATGGAATTTATGTGTTTGCGTAGAAAATGTATTTTCATGCTTGCTTTCTGTCCGTTGCAGACGGCTGAAATAATGCGACGATATGCCGAGAAGAGGCTGAAAGAAGAAAAAGAGTTAAGAGACTTGGTACAGCAAGTGGCAGAAGGTCATAAGAACTCCAAAATTGCAAAAGAGAAGTTACACGTATTGAAGCAAAGTATAGGTAAGTATATTTCAGATGTGATGAAATCCAAATTGTCTTATGGTGAGGCTAATGTTTCTTTATTCTTTTCAGTGAAAGAAGTCTCAGAGCAAAGTCAAGAACTCCTTCGCCAAGCATTAGAGGAAGCACAGGCGGAGCTCAGCAGGAGATTTGAAATTATCCGCGAAATCCACGCTATCGAATCTATTCCTTACATCAGGCACAAGTATTTTGATGACACAGAGGTGAGTGAAGAGAACGTGTCCCGTATTTCCACGTATGTTCATGGGTCTGTGTGTCCGTGTGAACCTGTTGTCCATGTTTCAGACTGCAGGCCATGAGCTGCTGGGGGAGATGTCGTTGGCTGAGCTGAGGGAGCGTCTGTTCCTTCTGAGAGAATCGCAACAAATGGAGGAGCAGGAGAAACGGGAGCAGATCCTGGAGGAGAAGCACAACAAGAAACAACTACTTATACAGCATCTGGACACCAGCAACCTCCAGAAGAAAGCACTGGTGGCGCAGGCCGCTGCCAGCAGGTCAGGAGAATGTTTGACACTTGATTTGGACTTTGTACATGCAGAACACTGACAAAACACACAAACGCATGGATCCATGATTGTTTTCTCATTTTGCAGGGAAGAGGAGAAGAAAACCAAGCTGGCTTTACAGCAAAGGGCGACGCAGGATGAGACAGTACTGGCTCTGAAGAAGAAACTTGAAGAGAAACAGCAAGAACACCAAAGACTGAAGGAAATCAGAAGTAACAAGGCCACAACCTCTGAACAGACACACACTGTGGAAAGTAGGACACACAGCAAAGTGAGTATGGAATGCATAACAAATACAGAGTAGGTTCTCACAGAAGGCGATTTGTAAGGTCTGGTTTGGTTACTATTTGGAGGTTTTATTCTTGTGGCAGTGAATAACATCTATGTGTGTCTCTATGTGGTTTTATTTTGCCAGAAAAGCTCAAAGGAGGAAAGTTGGAAGGACCTGGAGCGGAGTTTAGAGCGTCACCTCCAGAAGGATGCTGCTTATGTTGTTTCTCAGAGGGAAACACTAAAGACATAAATAGATTAGATTAAAAATAGAGGAGCAACGTACTCCAAGTGCCTGTGAACATTTTAGATTATGCATTAGACGTACCTTCATGTCTTCTTTACATATCTTGTGTGTTACATTCTTAAATATAATTTTTTTTTACATTAAATTCATGAATTATGTCTTAGAATTGATTTACATGAAATTCCTCAGTTTTCTGTTAAATTTGCTTGTGTTTCCATTGGCTGTAAAACATTTACACTGAAGTCACACAGTAGTGATTTGTGTTGGTGTCATGTACTGTATCTAAAACATCTGCTGTACAGACTGTTTTACAGAATATTCATGTGACAAAGAGATGAAAGTCAATATTTGTTATAAATTTTACTTAAAGCCATCAGTGATGTCTTGTGGTAAACATCTGGCAGAAAAGACACGAGTCATGTGCTCAACAAATTTAATAAAGAAATAAACTCCATTTAGTTTAATGATGATAAAACTCAATTTCCTGAATAATAAATAACAGAAAAATTTAGAGCATCTGACATCAAAAAGCAATTTATGAAGAACTATTGGACCATTAATAGAATGTAGGTATTTCAACAGAAAATTGGAGATAGTCAAATAATTCAACTACATCTTGGATAAAAATATTACACTTTTAACTCCATCACATTTGTCTCTCAAGAAAAAATTATGATATACTAATATGATTCACAGAGCTTTACCTCTCAACTACCCTGTTTACACAGCACAAGTAATATTGGCTCCAACTTAACAATATGACATTAAAATATAAGATTTAAAAAAAACAAACTAAAATGATATTCTGGGGAGCCATAATTTGTGGTAATAATGTTAACTTTACTGCATTATGCACTTTTATATTCTGAATTCAGAACTTTTAAGTGATGAAGAGGTTGTGCAATTGTATTTCTGCTTTTCCCCCCATCTTTGATCAAGGCCATAAATCTATTTTTAAAAAAAGTTTCATTTCTACCCACTGCTGATTCCAACCACCTGTCTGAATCATCATAAAAAAGGGAATTGGACATTTAGCTCATGACTCATGAGTAAATTTCCCTTCCCCAAATAACAATGTTGGTTATTTCTGTGTACTTATGTTTATGGTTACTGTACAGAAAACCACTGTTACTCACAGGATCATGGTGATGTACCAACATTATCTGCTTGGAAATGCCCAGAAAAGAACATATACAGATTACACAATGACAATAACTTACATATCACGCTCTTTTGTCTCTTTTTTAAATTTCTTATAAATAATTGACATAGCCTGCTCTGTGCATGTGCCCTGCTGTAAGAAGAGCCAATAGCGCCCCTAGTGGCTAACTTGTGCAATAACAAGAGATCAGCCCTTATCCAGCCTATTTTGCTCACTTTTTCCCTCTAAAGCAAAATCACATGATGTGTATTTTGTCATATGACACTGATGAGAGGACTGATCCCACAGTGCAGGCCAGCTCCACTGACGTCCTCCGTGAAAACAAAGGCAGCTGGGACACTTGTCAGGGATGAGATGCTGTAGACTGACATTGTTTGGAGGTTGTAGTCGATAATATGAGGAGGATGGATTGTCGGGGACTTCTGCCTACTGTGGCCGCCGCTTGTCTACTAGGTAAGACCCACATTCTTTTATTATTAGCAAAAATATCAACATCGACGGTGGGTTTGTGATGGGCAGGGGTTTGTGGCAATGTTAATGGGAATTTTACAGCAAAGTAATGAGATAAAACAGCATTACTGGGCGTTTTTGTGAGGAATCAGACAGTTACTTTTTTAAAATTTGTTTTTATTATTAATTAGATTTAGAATTTGATAAAAGTTTTCTTAACTTTACACTTTAGATTAGATATCATTAGCCTCATAGCATAATTACCTAAGTCATACTTTTTTCAGGTCATAGCCAATGATGCAAAATGAAGCAGCAGTGTTAGGAGAGTAAAGTTATGCAGATATCACAGTTTGGCCAAAAATATGACTTTGACAACTATGCTATGAGGCTAACGATATGCATTACTTTAAAAATCCTCAGATTTCTTCCAGTTATATGTTAAATAATATGTAGATTTACGCCCAATCTACTGTAAAATTTCCCCTGTATTATTTTTTTAATCAGATAATTTTAACAGATCTTTTTGTCTGACTGTGTCTAGTTAGAGAGAGAAATTTTGCCAGTCCTGCAGAAGAGACCGACCCACACAAAACTCATGACCCCTTTTCTGAATAATTGCATTGCATGAGGAGGATGGCTCACATTCAAGGGCACATGGCTAATGTGATTATGGCCACAATATGGACACTGTTTGCTTCCAGTCTCTGAGTGGGTAGATTGTGTTGACTGTGGAGTTTTGTTGACTGAGCAATAGAATGCACAGTTTTATGTTTTACATAAACTCCATCTGTATTTTTGTAATTTCTGTAACTTTTTATGTTGCTAAGGTCGGATTCTGGTAGGTGAATTCACTGAGGACCAGGCTTGAATCATCACGTCACAAATCGACGGGCCAACCCGGTTTAGTAGTCTGGTTTTATAGCAAATAGGCCACACTTGGTTAGTTCTAATTAGAGCTGTGCAGTTAATTGAATTGCAATGTCAGCCTGTGCAATTACACACTGGCAAAAGGCTGCACTTTAGAGGTTAACATTCAGGAGGATTAAGTGTCTTCTAAATGCAGAACTGCAAAAAAAATAAACACAAACTTGGATTTAGTGACTCTGAGCAGATAAAACTGTAAAGTCACACATTTTTTTGTAATTTTCAGTGCTTGTTTAAGTTTCTGTGTTTGACTTGCTATTCCTAAATGCATTATCTGCGCCATTTCCTTCACAACCATGTAGACTCAAAACAAAATCCATAAATCACAACATTTCCCATGATAATTGCAATATGATTTGTGCAGCTCTAGTTATAATTCATTAAAGAGAGCACTGGAAAGAATAAACATCGAAAGTTATGACTTGAAATAAAGCAGAGATCAGCGATTATATTTGTCTGAAGGAAAGAATTTTTCTCAGGAGACCCTTTTGGAGCCACACTTTTTATTACATATAAAAATATGTACAATTTTAATTCTTAAATAGCTTTATTATTAATGCCTGAAATGTACTTTTTGAGCCACCTGTCAAGGGGACTACACAAAATAGTTTGAGTATAGTATTTAATTATTGGAAAACACTGCAGTTAAACAACTTAAAAGTGATCAGAGGTACCTGTTTTCCCTGCTTGCATTGCTGAAAGCAACTTTCTCAAATATAACAGGGACTGTAGTATGAGTATATATGCTGTTACAATGAAAATAACTGCTTTTTGGTTGCATTTTTGGTTATGATTTTTGGTCTGAAATTTGGTGTGCATGGACTCCTGGGCCTGTGCCTAAAATGCCCCTTGGATTAACCAACTGAGGACCTTTTTTTTTTTTTACTCATTATTGTTGATATTTTCATTATAACATTAGTATATTTTAGATTAATTTGTATTTGATTAGCTTATTAAAGACTCTCAAAGACTAAACTTGTCAGTTGCTACTTGTTACATGTTTTATCACACTGCACAGTTTAATACAGATTAAAAAAAGTGGAGAAAAAAATTATATTGAGGTATTTTTGTTTTGACTTGTATCCTTGGCTATGCAGTTAAAGAAGTGTTGGGAAGGCGGTCTTTTAAAGCATAAACCCACCTTTGGCCCCCTCCATAAGCAGGAGGCCAGCTCTGATAATCCTTTGTTAAATTGAACCTTTGTGCTTCCCGTGTTTGTATTAAACATTAGAAATCACTCCAAAAACACCCAGACGTCCTTCATTTTGGCAGCAGGTCAGCTGTGGGTCAACTCGGTAACGCACTTGCCTTTACATCATTAAACCATTACATTTTATTCATGTGAAAACAAATTGTGTTTTTGCGCCGCAGCTCCGTCGCAGTCCACCATCAAACATTTCATTCAGATGATCCAGTGTCGTTGTGTTGCAGGCATTGCGTTCAGCCAGACGACACTTACTCCTGCTGTGATGAGCACTACTTTGGTTGAGAATGTGACCGGTCTGACTATAACTCCCGTGATCCTCAGCAGCACGACCCCGGGCTGCTCTGCATTTAACACCTCTACTTGTGAGCCATGTGCACCCGGATCGCAGTATGACAACAGTGAGTCTCTGAAAGTGTTATCCGACATGCTATTTTCCATATATTCATAAAGAGCAGGTATTTGTCTTCCCTGTGTTGACTGAAAAGACAATATCAGTAGCTTTTTGTAAAGATTTAAAATGTAAATGTGGGTAAATCTTTTTGTAGGCAGTATTTTCATGCGTCACTGGCCAAAAAGCTCCATATTAAGCTTTGAGCATGCGCATCTGAGGGGGATATTAACCCTTTAGGAGTTTTTTTTTTGTTTTTTTTAATGTTCAATTTTGATATCAAGATTTAAAAATGCTGTTTGTTTCATTCACTTATGCTGCTTGTCGCAATATTGTGACTTTGGCACTTAAGGGGTTAACTCTCCAGCTCCTCTTGGCTCTGTTTTCCAGCAGAAGGGGACATAAAAACAGGTTGTTTACAGCTGCATGAGACAGTGTTGCATCATCCACCTTTATATTCAGTCTATGCTTAGGATCAGTGGCATTGTGCTAAATAATGGGGAATGCAACTGAATATTAACGCAGCATGGGTGATTCTGATCGCAAAACCAATGTCAGCTGATTTTCTGTGTGTGGTGACATAAGTCTGATTTTATATGACTGAAATCCAACTACATGTTAGTGCTTTCTGTGGTGGAAAACAGAAAATGATGAATAAATATAATCAAAACAGGACAGTTCACGTGTCTCATGCTTTGCAACAAACCATTTCAACCCCGCAATTGTTCGAGTAATGCCTCATATTATCTCTAATGTGACACATTGTGTTGTATGTATGCGTAGAAAGAGGCAAGGACCTCAGCTCCAAAATGAAACCAATGTGGACATATCTTAAAGTTGTAATGGCTCCAAAAAAAAAAAAAACAACAAAAAAAGCCCCTTGTTCTCGTGGACTTAAGACTCTACGTTTTATCTAAAAATACAGGTCAAATAAAAGGTTGTGTTGTATTGGGCTTTGATTGACAGGTCTGTATGGCAAGGCATGCAACTGCTGAGTTGATGTTTCTGAATTTTTTTTTTTTTAATTTAATGAAACATTTTTTCCTAACGGACATCTCCACTTATGATTGAAAATACCATATTATCAAGTCAGTAAGCTAGCATTTAGCATTAGCTTACCCATGACCTCTTGCAGATAGCTCTGACCCCTTGGGCTCCTGTAGTTCTGGCCCTTTTGTCCAAATATGGTCACTTCCAGCTCCAGAAAGCCAGTGTGCCAGCAACTAAATCACAAGCTACTGGCTTCAAAACAACAGTTCAGAAACCTGTTGGTGACGGTTATGGTTCCTCTGTCCCTTAGAAATATACAGTGTATGGTCACCAAAAGCAGGTACAACAGGTTGAACAAGACTAAACATTGTTACTGTGATACCTGGAGCAGGGTAATATCTGCTTTAGTTTCACTCTGTTGTCTTGAAAATGTGAGTTGGCAATGCAGAGAAAATTATCCAATCACATCTCGACAGAAATTTTAAAAAAGCAATTCTGAAATGCTGGCAGTGAAAGTAGGAGTAACAAATCCTCAAGCCTCCAATGACACCTGCACACCAAACATTTAACAAGTGTACATATTAACACAGAAATTAAGTAAATAGATGAGAAACAGCTACTTAGGACAGTGAGTATGGACTTAATGGAGGATTGTGTGTATCTTTTAAGATGAAGTTGAAATAATGTGTGTCTATTCCCTCTCAGACACGCTGCTGTGTGCATGCTGTACTGAGCCTGGGTTGTGTCTATTTCCTGGAGCGTGCCTGCTGTGTCCAAACGGTTTCTATCAGCCTCTGGCTGGACAGCAGCAGTGTCTGCCCTGCAACCGAGGCTTTTACACAAAGTAAGAGTGAAGCTGTTTGTAGACGAAAATGTATGCTAGTTAATGGATTTACTTGACTACATTCATTATTCACTACTCAAGTATACTTCTTCTTCTACTTGTCTATTGTTTGTGTGTTTTTCATCAAATATGAAGTTTCACTGGAAGTCCATTATGTCATGCGTGCCTTCCCGGAAGCTTCAACAATAACACTGGACAAAACAGTTGCACGAGTTGTTCTCCAGGTGTGTTTAACTGTGGACAAAAATCTAGTGATAACTAAGCATTAAGGTAACATGGATTGTCATTGAGTATTTTTAGATTTCTCTCTATTAACATAAACAGAGCAGACTGCATTAAATAACCTTCAGTGATGTGAATGCATTGTTTTATAAACCACATGGGTTCAGTGTCTTTGTGCATGCTGCTTTCAGGTTTCTTTGCGTCTATGCAGAGCTCCACCTCGTGCACACCATGTTCAGTCGGACGTTTCTGCAAGTAAGTTGGACTTTGACGTCAGCGGGATTCTATTTTTGCTTGAGTTGTTTTTGTTACCAGGATCCAGATATCTGTGTGGAAATTTCATAACTATCTCTGTGTTTAGGAAAAAAAATCTAACAACTGTTTGGAGCGTCACATGCTTCCATCTCATGGGTCTGTGTGCTGGTGCAGATACACCCACAGATAGACAACACATAGTCACTGCTTTCATTAATCAGCAGATGACTAATATTTTAAGTAGCATGTACTGTTTGATCACATCTCAGTGACTAATAAGCCTGGACTGGTGGATCCAGGAGTGTCATGACCATTATTAATTCTTCCCTCTTTATATAACAGTAACAGTAACTCTAGGCAAGTCAAGTGGTGGAAATCTCCAGTGATTTAGATACACCCATCAGCCATAACATTCTGACACTGACAGGCAAAGTGGTATTAACTGTGATTATCTTACTACAACAGGACCTGTCAGTGTGTGGGATATATTAGGCTGCAAGAGAACATTAAGCCCTAGAAGCAAAATAGGCAAGAGTACATATATGAGTAACTTTGACAAGGGAGAAATAATGATAGTGAGATCATCTCCAGATCTTGTTGTTCATTCTCAGTGTAAAGTGGTTAGTACCTACCAAAGGTATCTAAAGAATAGCAACTGGATCTCAACCAATCCAGCATCTATGGGAGCAGAACATTATTACCACTTGTGTAATATTGTGTAAGTACCCCCTTTTCCAATAAAACAGCTCTGACCCGAGGCCTAGACTCCACCAGACCCTGAAGGTGTGTGTGTGTGGTATCTGGACCAGGACGTTAGCAGCAGATCCATGAAATCCTGGAAGTAGAGTTGGACCTTCATAGACTGGATTTATTTGATGCTCAATTGTCCTGAGATTGTTATGTCCTTCCTTAGTCCGTTTTTGGTCCGTACTAACCACTGCAGACCAGGAACACCCAACAAGACCTGCAGTTGTGGAGATGTTCTGACGCAGTCATCACCGTTACAAGATGGCCGTTACATGGCTCTGGTCAAAGTCACTCAGTTCCTGACGTTGATGATTTTTGCTGCTTCCACCACATCACATCACACATTACTGCCTAATCTATCCAATCCAGTAAAAGGTCCCATTGTAATGAAATGATTAATATTATGACCACTCCTCCTGTTAGTGGTCAGAGTATACATTAGAGTAAAGGCCAAAC
This sequence comes from Apogon talboti, assembly GCA_037367365.1. NCBI lineage: Eukaryota > Metazoa > Chordata > Actinopteri > Kurtiformes > Apogonidae > Apogon > Apogon talboti. The sequence continues at coordinate 127,787 of JAPQRQ010000016.1, forward strand.
GCTTCAACTCTGAAACTGACGACCTAAACAGAGAAGATATTTAATTAGGATATTTTGCACAGTCATCCCTGGAGTAATGCGTTGAAACCCTTACTTCATTTGAATGATCACTCACTCAGGTGCAATATACTGTATTTCTCATGTATATTAAAAAATGGGTTATCAATTCATGTTCTAAAATAAAATTATACGTTTACTGTCTCATAAAGAATAACTGGAACCCTCTGCATTGTAAATTTACATTCAGGAATATTAACATGAGCAGGTTTGATGTCACTCCAGAGAAGGATGAATGTTCTCGTCTATGTGTTGATTTGGTGAAATTGAAAGTGAATATTTTTGTTTTACTGCCCTACAATATAAAAAAATCCATTGATGTTGGTTTCTTTTGGCCGGGTGATTATGAAAAACTTGTTCTGTGCCACAGGAGGGGGACCTCTTAGTAGTGGATTAAGAATACATCTGTTTCAGATGATGCTGTAAAATTAATAGTAATTTTGTAATGAGATGTAACCATGGTGACGTGATTTTTGGGGGTCATGCAAACCCATATAAAACACAAAATAAAACAATAATTGCCCTGGCCTATTTGTATAGACATTATACTTATATTTGGACACTGTAAGCCCCATAAACAAACCCTCAGCAAAATCTGTATATTGTCAGTGTTAAAATACTTCTAAATAAGGCAGTCATAGAATGCATAATACATTGTCTTTTTGCAAAAATGGACTTTATCTTTTCTTTCCTCAGTTCCTCTGGTTGCACCCAATGCCAGATGTGTCCAGCAGGAAGAGAAGCTCTGCAACCGGCTGCAAAAGACTGCACGCCATGTCGACCAGGTAACTCACATCCATGCAAATCTGAAACTGCAGGGTTGTAAGTAGTCGTATTTATGAGATAGAGCAGTTTAGGTAAAAAGAGAAACACAGATACACTTTCAGGTCCTGTGTTTCTGAACAGGCATGCACAAGCCAGCCCATCAGACCATGTGTCAAATCTGTGGCAGTGGATTCTACCAGATCCGCTGGGGTCAGGAGAAGTGTGACATCTGCCCAGAGAATCACTACTGTCCTGTAAGTATGAAGTAAACGTGGATCTGTGTCACCTTTTAAAGACGCCCTGCTCATGTTGGGTGACACGGTGCTGTTCTGTCAGAGTCCAGATGTGAACCCCATTCAGTGTCCCAGCGATGCCTTTTGTCCAGCGGGCAGCTTGGCTCCAGGATACTGCATGGAAACCTTCTTCCGAAAAGCAGGAGACACATGTGAACTGGCTCCTGTCACTATCGCTCTATTAGTCGTAGGAGGAGGAGGTAAGTATTACATACCATGTCAGCTGTGATATGTTAAAAGCCCTTCTTTTACAGCTCTGTTTTCCAAAGCTGAGAAGCTACAATGCCCCTCATTTATACCGAAAAAAAAAGTCGCACATGCAATATTTCACTGCACCACCTTTGGTTTTGTTTACAGGAGACATTCACTGGATTTAACTAAGCAAATTAGTGAAATAGTTCAAAATAGTTCAGATCCTTCCATGGGTAAGTACTGTAGTGGTTAATAATGTTTCAGCTGTAACAGGTTATTGAACTCTAACTGCAGTAAGTAGCCTCTCATGTCTTTAATATAAAAAAAAAAAGGGTCATCAGGCTTGTGACAGAATGGTTCAGGGAGAAGGAGACGTCATTATCACACATGGATTAGCCACCATAAAGTCCAGACTCTAATTTGGGATGTGATGAAGAGTTGATGCAGCGGTCCGATTCTCCATCATCAATAATCAAAAATTAATGCAACTATGGATGGAAAAAATATTATTAACCTTATTGTGACGCTACATAAGCATTATGTGGCAAAAATGATGTCACAGTGAATGTCTCCTGTAATTAAAACCAAAGGGGGTTCAGTCAAATATTGCATGTGTGACTTTTTTTTGGTATAATCTAATCACATGTTCAGCAGTTACATGTGATTGCTTTGGTTTTATATCATTACAGTTCTGAGCTTCATTTGGATAACTACAGATACACGTGCAAATTAATAGCACTTGGGTTTTTCACTTGTAAAAGGAATTGAACAGAGAAGAGATGAAATGTAGATACAGTGGTGGAAAAAAGTTTCTGAATTCCCCATGCATTTGTGATATGTTACACTAAGAATCACTCTGAAGTCATTGAACTCTGCCAAGTATTGTTCCGTTCTCCAAACCCACATGCTCCCTTCTGCACATGCTCAGTTCCATCGAGGTCAAAACTGGATGTTTCAGCAAGATAATGAAACACATCCAGGACATGACATGTTGAAGCTGTCAAAAAGGTAGTTTAGTTAAATTTTCTTGTTAACAGTAACAAAATAAATTATGCATTTGTTTGGGTCTGTCTGATGCAGCTACACCTTTGGAACACAAAAAATATTATTCTGCAAATATGTTATGATATTTGTGATTGTGTACAATATTAAGGCTGTCTGAAAACTTTTTTCCACTACTGTGTATGTATATCTGCCGTTTGTGTTCTTTTCAGTTATTTAATGTTAGAGAAAAGAGAGATTTTGTAGGTTTTTTTGTCTTTTGCAACATGATGCAACACGAGGACATAATAAATATAAGAACTGTGGTCAAAACAAAAGCCCTGCCGGTGATGCTATTTCCTGTAACATCCTTTGGTGTTTTTATCCTTTTTTCCAGTGGCCTTACTCTTCGTCATTTTAATGGTGCTTCGGCGGCGGAGGGACACTGACGGAGAACTGTCTGTAGCTCGAGCACCACTGTTACGTAAAGAGCGACCTCAAGGCCGATACTATGGGATTCCTTGTGATGCAGAGCCTGTTTACGCCGGATGGTGAAAGAATGGACGTCAGCTTTAACAGGACAAAACAAACTGAAGCCTTTACGTATTTCTCGGCTTAAGAAAACAAGAACTGATATCATACACTGGGTGTTTTGGTGCCTTGACACTTCCTTACAATCCACCAGCTTTTTCATGTGGTGTATTTAAATATATTATTAAGAAAGAGACCCTGACTCTTTTGTAAAATCTTGTAAGTTGACGCTGTTCTACTTGGAGATAAACCCTTTCCTTTTTTAAAGTCTAGGTTATTGAATTATGAGAGGTATGCTGGAACGGACATAATAAGATGTCAGCGTCAACTCAGTGGGAACCTCTGCCTCTTGTGAAAAGCATTTTTTTTACCGAGGTAATTGATTTAAGTTGGACTCGTGTTCGTCAACAAGCGGCTGCCTCCTTTAACTCTTGTAGTTCCTCACTTATAGAGGTGTAAACTAGTGGTACTTGTGTGGTTTCGTGTTTTTGATTGTAGTACATCATGTTTGTAGTTCCAGATACCTTTTGCTTAATGTTTTTCATCTGCTTTTTTAAGATTTTATTTGTAAGTTTTAAAGGAAAATTTTAAAAAAAAAGGATTAAGTTAAAGAGAATTTCCTACTCATTTGGGAAACACACATTTCCCCGACTAAGTCTACATGCACAAAATATTCCAGTTTCATCACTCATCCTGAAAAATATTCCATTAATACAACCGTTTACATGCAACTTTATTCCCCAAATAAAAATGGTGTATTTTCAAGGTTTTTCACTAGTGGCAGATGTTCCATGTTGTAAACACATCTCTCATTTCTTTAGATGTTCTCTGAAAAAGGTGGGCTCTGACATTTGGACATATCCAAATATCTATTCATATCCTTTTGCATAGTGTTTAACAGTGGATGTGTTTCTCCTTTTGACCAGACATGTGAACTATAGATTCTACTATAAATGTCTGCTCCAGTTAACTGCAAACAGGGGCCATGTTTTGCAAACCTGTTGTAAAACAAATGCGGCACATTTCAAATGGTTACATTTCCACAGAATCCTCATGAAATCAGAATAATATTGGCATAGGCCACATGTCTTTGTTGTAAAATGTTCCATTCAGTATGAGTCATAATTCACAATATCCAAGCAGAACACCTGTAAAATTCATATCATTGTCGTATTAGGTGTAACAGTGGAATATTGGTGTGCATGTAAACATACTCAGTGTTTCAGTTGCTCCTGCAGATCAGTTTGGCACCACTTCCATTTAAGCTCACTTCCACTTGGACTAGATCCTGCTGAGCCAAACTCAACCGTTATCATCTGATGTGAAGTGATGTGATGTGATTTAATTTTGGGCTCTGTATTTAGATCCAATCTGATATATGTGAACTATGTACAGCAGTAAAAACAAAAGTTTCAGTTAAAAAAACACCTTCTATAAACCAAAGTGGTTGCATTTAGTGTGACCTTTTGCGCTTAGTATGTCTTTAACCCATTTGTTGAGACAATATAAGATTTATTGCATTAATTTTCTGCTGTTTTATACCAGGTTTTATTCAACACAACTCAGATATTTCTAACTATTTGTGCTGCTTCTTGTCATGGGGTCAGGGGTCACACTAAATGCAAACTTTAACCTTTAGAACCCATTTAGTTCAGTTTTTTTTTGTGTTTTGTAAGGTTGTGTACATATTTCCTATATTTTCTTGTTGTGTCTGGACAAAAAGAGTATAAATACATATAATCATTTCAGCCCTGAAAAAACAACACAGCTAAAGGTGGCCTAAGAGGTCTGCATGGTACTGTATGTAACTCACAAATTTTCTTATACATGCTTTACTTTCTCACACTATAGATGGGCTTTTTTTTTTTTTACAGCAGACATTCTGGCTTGAAAAGTAGACAAAGCACAGCTGCTACTGATAAAAGTACTGCTCCTTTTAGATGCCACTCCAGTGAACTGGCATGCACTATTCCTAGGCCTGAAACTGATTAACCTAAATGATATGCAGGCATTTTTTAATGATAACAACTACAGCCATGTGTTTTCTGCCCGAACAAGTCATAATTAATTATATACAGACTATTTCTAAAAGCACATAAACAAATTCCCATGATTGTTTTAGGCGTAATGTATGAAAAAATACATTTAAAACAGGATAATTTTCAGACAATAGTCTCAGTTTAGTATTTGGTACAGCCCTAATATTTTATTTATTTATTATTATTATTATTATTATTATT
>JAPQRQ010000016.1:162775-175482 GCA_037367365.1 Apogon talboti
TTAGCCTCCTGTCCAACCTGAATCGATACGGCACATACCATGCACTGAAGGTTTAAGACTCAAAGTAAATCTACCAAATGAATCATATAAAAAAAATTGAGAGATTTCATTCATTGTGGATTGATTGTGGTTAAAGAGCATTATGGTTAATGCAAGCTGCAGCAAAATGAACAATGTTTAGGACAGGGTTGCAGATACATAAGCATACTTAACAATTTACATGAAAAAGTAAAATGTAATTACAGAGTGAAAGTAACTGAACAGATATCATAAATTAATAATTCTACAGTTAGATACCCCTGCCCTCCGGTCATTTAACATTACTTTCAGCTGCATGCCATTGCACAGCCCTGAGTACACAACATCCAAGTGTGAGTCGGGGCACAGTGTCGTAGTGCAGCACTGATGTAAAGTTGGTGGGAGTACATCTCCTTTTGGCCACAAAGGGAAAGGGTTGGAAAGACTTTTTTTCTGAAGTACAAGCCATTTTGAAAAGAAAATCACCAGTTATGATACCTAGATGAGTGAAACAAGATACAGACTTGATTGCAGAGCTGTGAGAAGTGGTGATAAATAGGTCAATCCTAGAAAACAAAAGAATAATGGAAGATGAATTATTGTGTCTGTGCAAAACTTATTGAAACAAGCTTGTTTCATGTTTCTTATCTCTAGTCATGGCCAATGACTTTGACGGACAGATTGACTACCTGGAACAGTTTGGCTCCAGCAGTGTGAGTACCTAAAGGTTTATTTTTGCCGAATTATAGTTTGCCAATGCGTCGTCTAAATTTGCTTAATGTTTGGTGATCAGTTTAAGGAGTCGGCATTGAGGAAACAGTCCTTGTACCTTAAATTTGACCCCCTCCTGAGAGAGAGCCCAAAGAAATCGGCAGGCCCGGTTCTTCAGACCCAGGTCCCACGCCCGGCCGCATTCGCCTCACGGTAAGAGATTCTGCTGTTTCTGCCCACGGACATCACTGCGGTTGTTAGAAGATGAAGCTTTGGGCATGTTGCAGAAAAACAAGATGACCCTTTTTCTGTTCCATTTCAGTCTTGAGACCCCACAGATGGCAGTGAAAGAGGCCACAAGCGGGCCACAGAAGGATGATTTCAAACTGCTTGACGTTACTACAGAACCAGTACGTCGGTCCTGAATTGGCACCATTCACTACATTACTTCAAAATGGCTCCACTTAAACATTTGTAGTATTATTTTTATGCCTTCTCACACCATCTAACTCGATCTCTTGACATTGTGACTGTCTTCTAGACTGTTCCGATACTTGAGAGCCTGGTCCCACATGTCCCTCTCGTCCCCCAGCCAACAAACGCAGAGGACGCCATCATAGAGGTGCTGAAGTACAGTCAGAAAGACATGGATGCAGCCATTGATGAAGTCCAGGCAGAGGTACGTCCCTCTCAATCTCCTGGTATTTGACCGTCTAGACTAGAGCATTTCAGACCAATAAAGAAGTAGAACAAGTCAACCGGAAGAAGTCTGTGAATTATCTGTTCTGTAAAGTATGTCACAAAACAAAAAGTAGTTTTCCTCCATCATTTACTACAATTACTACTTTTTAGTTTTCATAATTCTAGTTATTTATATTTCTCAGCCCTGTCTTAAATAAAGTTTTTGATCATTAAGGGAGACTACCTGAAAGCTTAGAGATGTAATACACTAAAAACTACCAAACCACCAACAAATCAACGCTATGTATCCACCGACTGTATCACTCACTGAATGAAGTATAAATCTCATTTACACACATCTGTATTATGGTATGGTTTTCTTCCTCAAACTAAAACTCTGTCACTTATTTTGACAGTCGGTCAAAATAACACTTATAATCTTCACGCGCTGCATCAGCTGATAGTTTGCATTATAGCTCTGTTTTTATACAGAAAACAACCACAGTAAAACTACAGCTCACCTGTTTTCTGTACGGTTTGTGTTCTCAATATCTGCCCTAAAGATTCATTCAACTAATAAATGCAATGGTGATTTCTAAATGATATTCAAGTGTATTCTTTTCTTTACCAGGCACAGAAAAAGCATAACAAGCTACTTGAGGACAGTCAAGAAATGAGGTGAGTTGCGTTGATTAATTTTGTTTCTCTGAGTAATGAGTTAGACTGATTAATTCCAGTCCTTTACAGTGTTTGACTTTTTTTTTTTTCTTTCCTTACAGGAAAATAATTGCTGAGTTTGAGCTGCTCATTGCAAAAATGATGGGTGAGTGAAAGTAAACTATGCAAGTATTTGTCACGTTTCATAATCTCGAGGATTGTTGATGTCATGTGAACATTTTTCTGGCATTACTCAGTTGATCAGGAGAAGGAGAGGGAGGAGGCCCAGACGAAGCTCAACGCGGCGCTGCAGGAGAAGGAGCAAGTAGCCAATGACCTCAACTCCATGGAAAGATCTTGCTCTGAACTCTTTAAGAGGCTGGAGAAGTACAAGGGTGTTGTTGAGGGTTACAAAAAGGTCGGAATATACAAATGTTTGAAAATTGTATACTCTGTGTATTTTCAGGTAAGCTTTAGAATTGAGTGTCCCTGTTCCATTTCCTTAGAATGAAGAGACACTGAAAGCTTGTGCTCAGGATTACCTGGCAAGAATCAAAAAGGAGGAGCAGCGCTACCAGATGCTTAAAGTTCACGCTGAGGAGAAAATTGGCCAGTAAGAAACGCCAAACTTCTGTGTTAGCCACACATAATCCCTGGTAAGACTGACTGTGCCTGACTGTGGCTCTTTGCTTCTCCTCAGTGCAAATGAAGAAATTGCAGAGGTGCGGTCCAAGAACAGGTCTGAGATATCTGCGCTTCAGGCCCAGCTCAGGCGGGAACAGCTGAAGGTGCAGTCGCTGGAGAAGAGTCTGGACCAGAAGGTGAGACAATGATTGTTCCTGTATGTGAGGGATAATGCTCAGTGGGTCGGTTATTACAGCGAAATGAACCCCTGATGATGTAGGATCCCAGTGTAAAGCAGAGGGATTTATCCTCCAGTCGGACATGATTGGAGGATTACCCTGTACTTTACACTGCTCTTTACTACAGTAGTCAACTTGGCAAAAACTGTACGTTGGACTTAGGTGCACTGCCAAAACTGAAATAGAGAAAAAATGAAATTTCTCCACCATTCTGTAAAGGAAAAAAAAATACCATACAAGATCAGTCACTTTGTTTTTCTGAAAATAAGCTTTTTAAAAATGGGGGATTGTCCATCATTAAATTGTAGTTTTGTTGACTTTATCCACAAGTTGACTTGTTTCTTGAGTTTTGTTTTTTTTTTTTTTTTTTAAATCTAAATTTGTGATGATGCTTTTTTTTTTTTTTAACAAAGCAAAAAAGCTATCATATCACTTAAAGCACTGATCAGAAAAAGATCAATAACAACTATTTTAAAACATCTAAGGTGAAGATTGCGGTGGCGTGAACCCAGCTCATGTTGTTCCCCGAGAACAGTTTGTCAAATCCCCAGTGTTGGGCTTTAGAAAGTAATGCCTTTTTAAAGTACTGTCTTTTCCCCACTATTTTTTGGGCTGTAACTGAGTGCAAGTCCAGTGTTATCAAAACTAAACAGAAAAAAAAATTATAAAAATGTCTCAGTCTATACTTAACTTTATTTTCACTTTTTTGAAGTGAAAACACCATCTAAGGTATTTTTGACAGGTTTTCGGAGACTGCAGACCAGTGGCTTTCAAGTAATTGCAATTTTTGTGGCTTTACTCATTACTACTATTGGTCAGAACTAGGTTACAGAAAGTCTCTATTTATTTTAATTTATTTATTTTTTACATCCACCAAGAATAGCCATCTACATTCTACTGATCTGAATAGATTTTTATTTGATAGACAGAATATACATGTTTTGTTTTTTTTTAAATCCAACTACCTGCTTTTTTTCAACAGGTAAAAGAGGCTGAAGAACTCACCAAGCTTTGCGATGAGCTTATCTCAAACGTCCAGAAGGGTTGAGTTCAACTGTAAATACTGTGTTTTTCCATGTTCTTTTATTGTTGAGCGTCTGTTCTTTGTAGTTGAAGTGTGTTTTATAATACTGTAAAAAAAGAAGTATGTAATAAAGATGATTTACAAGTCCTCCTGCAATCAAAAACAACTGTTTTTTTTTCCCCCTTCATGTCCCATATCTGTAACCTTTGAGCTTCACCGTGCAGACACTGTGTTCAGATGGTTTAATGTTCAGCTGCTGAGGGTGAAACGTTTCTCTGTACTTGACCAAAATCTAAGGTTAACGGGTGGATCTTGTGACTTGTGACATTACAAATCGTTTGGTATTGGTGGGAGTCAAATCTGTAACTTACAGAACAATCTGAGAATTTGAAAATGGGTTTTACAGGGTTCCTACGGTCATGGAAAATCATGGAATTTTAATATCAAAACTTTCAAGAAAAGCTGTTTCGACGTGAAAAATATTGACAAACTCTGGGATCATGAAGTAGAACAAAAGACGAGCAAGTAAATTCCAAATCTTAAAAGTAAAGCTCATAATCATTAATGTATATGAATCTTTTAGATTACAGAATAAATCAGACCTTATACAGTAGAAAAGTGGCTCTGAAGCCAAAAACAAGCTATATTTTAGCAGCAGTAACATTATTCTAGAGTGGATATTGCAGTTTATTCTGACGCTAAAATTGACTATTTTAATTTGTGCATTTTGTCTAATGAATTTCACAGAATCATAGAGTAAACCTGTCAAATTTAGATAAAGTACACTGAAGAGAAATGGTCAAAGTGGTGGGTTTTTTTTTCTGAGTTTGATGTCAGTCCATTTCTGTTAATGTTCTTCAACAGACCTGGAAATTACATAGTCTGTCCATAAAGGTGGAAAAGTCGTGAAATTTTATGTTAAACACAGGGTTTCCCAGTCATTTTTAAGAGAATTTGGAATCCTCTTGTGTCTAAATAATCAACATGAGTGATATTGGACGGATGTGGATGAGGTAGAAGGTAAACCAGCTGAGTTTGCTTTGTTTTGGTCTTACATTGGAGTGCATCTTCTACTTTCATTAGGAATCACCACCACAAGGGGGCAGTGCTGACATTGTGAATAATTGTCAATTGGCTTATGGACCTCAAGTGTTCTTTATGTGAATGAAGATGACCATGGCTTTTGAAGCCTGCAGTGTTTCTGTTCAGCGTAGGAATCCATAGTAATGCACAGAAGATACAGAGCGTACTCACCTCTTACCCATCTGGAGCTCATCCCCATCCTCTAATGCTTACAACAAAACAAGAGCTGGTCTGATACAATGCTCCCCTTCTTTCCTGAGCAATCACAGGGTCCTGTCACATCACTCCCAGAGCAGGACAATGCACTTCCTAAACGCTGAAAGGAAATCCTACCTAGATTGGAGTTGAATGAGGTGGTGGTGCAGACCTGGAGGGAGGAGGGGGGGGTCGATTCACTTAAATGGGAAAAGATGCTGGTCACTTGGTGTAGTCTTGCAGGGGCCATCACTCATCTAAAAAGGACTGTGAGACTGCTCTTGTGTCTGTACCGTATCTATTCAGTCATTCATCGCACCGACTTCTGTCCCTCTGCTGGCTGCCCTCTGCGTCACCCTCGGTAGACACTTAACCGGCTCAAAAGGAACAAAGCTGACCTGTCCGTACCCACAAATCCAGCGTTTAACATCTCTTTTCACAGGATACTCACCTGTACATACACAGACAGTGGACAGACAATGAAAAATACTCCACTACAAGTAAAAGTCCTGCATGAACAGTCCAACTCGAGTAATAAAAATACTCCACTTTGGTCAGTCTGACACAGGGATGGACTACACTGACTTAGATAAAGTAATAGAAAAGCCACTCACTGGGACAACTGAACCATAAAACACATACAGTAGTCCTGAATTTACAATAGGCCTAAATACTTAACCTTTTCCGAATAAATGTTGACTTAATTTCTTACATCTTGCTGTTTGTGTGATGAGAATAACTGTCACTGAAGAAAAACATGTATTATGTTATAATACAGGGATCAACATGGTCATCATCATTTTCACTGTTTTACTTTAGATTTTATATTTGGCTTTATACGTCTAGAACTCTTGTGTTTTATTTGTTTGTGTACAGCACTTTGGTCAAATGTGTCATTTTATAAAGTTCTTAATAAAGTTGAATTAGATTGGTAATGTTAGTTATGAGCAGGAAAAAAAGTAGATTAACCAGCCCTGGTGACAGAAATTAAACATGTATTAGAAACTGAACTAAGTAGTAATAAACAGCAAATAAAATCTGGAACAATCAAAACTGAACTCATAGTAATTCATTAATAAACTAGTACTTCTAGGTGCGTACATTTATTATTGTACTAGTGTATTTCCTCAAAGTCAGCAAATCAAGCTGGAAAAAGCCTACATTAACCCCAAACACCTAAACCGTAACCAAAATCATCCAAGGACTGAAAGAAACAACAACTTTTGAGCCACAAATCCTATCAAATTGAACTATTACAGATAAAGTGCTTGAGGCTGTATTGTCTCATGTGTGCTCTGATATACAGTATTATCATTATATTATTAATAGAGAAGCATCAGTGTTGCTGTAGTTTGTTACTGCTGACAATGATTTGATTGAATTTACATCTGGTTTTATACAGAACTCATTGCATTATTAATGGGACAGGTTTCTGACACAAAAAGCTGTTTGTGGGCTTTTCCTCCAGTCTCTAATCGCTACAAACATATTATATTTGCACTTTAAAAAAAAAAAAAACCCATGTGAGAAATTTAGAGTATATGGTGGATCTGTCAGAAGCTGAAACCCAAACCCTTTAACTATGTGTTGTGCACTTATTGGCCACTTTATTAGGTACCCCATGCTTTCATGGGGTACCTAATAAAGTGGCCAGTGAGTGTATTTTCTGCTTCAAGGTTCAACATGCTGTCTGTTCAGAGATGCTCTTCTACATACCTCAGTTGTAAACCACTGGTTATTTGAGTTACTGTCACCTTTTTATCATCTCAAACCAGTCTGGCCATTCTCCTCTGACACAAGACATTTCCACCCAAAGAAATGCCACTCACTGGATAGTTTCTCTTTTTCCAGACCATTCTCTGTAAACCCTGTAGATACATTCCACGTGAAAAAAGCAGTAGATCAGCAGTTTGTGAAATACTCATAATACATTTAACAAAGCCACATTTAAAGTACCTTAAATCCCCTTTCTTTTTCACACTGATGCTCGGTTTGGAACTTCAGCAGATCATTTTTACTATGTCGTATGACCTAAATGCATTGAGTTTCAGAGATATTTGTATTAATGTGGAGTTGAACAGATGTACCTAATGAAGTGGCCAGTCAGTGTGTTTTAAAAGATTATCCATTGCATAAAATCTTTATCTCAACAATTAAACCTGAAGCTGTCAAATAAATGTAGTGGAGTAAAAAGTACAATGTTCCCCTCTGCGATTAAATCTAAGTAAAGTACAAGCACCCCTAATGTCTACAGCACTTGAGTAAAAGTACTTAGTTACTCCCCACCTCTATTTGACGATGAATCGGAGTATGTGATACAGTAATACATGTGTATGAAGCATCAGTTTCAGGTCATTTAATCAAAGTACCAAACCATCAAACTGATGATTCAGTTTTTGAGCCTTGAACAGAGTATATCATACAAGATTGTCAAATTATAACCAAATTACATACACAAACATCTAAATACTGGCAAAGAACTAAATGTGATTAAACTGGTGAATAAGTACTCAAAATGTACTATACACAACAACAGTATACTTTAATAACATTACTTAGATATGTAAAACGCCTTACTCTGAAAAATAAACTTTTGATACATTTTTTAGCAAAATAAATTAAATATTCATGACTCAATTTGATTATAAACGACTACAGCTTCATGAACTGTGGTTGGTGGTCTAAACGACTCCGTTGCTGGTCACTGGTATTGATGGAATACATTTATGTTGACGTGCTAATGGCTAGTGAAGGGAACCTACCTAAAAGAAGCTTAAATGATATTGAAGATCAACACAATTCGTCCATCCCTTGCAGTCTTCGGCAAGGTTTGTACACCATAAAAGGCGTCGTGAAACTCACCACTCTATCACTAATAACAGAATAGAGTTGAGGGATGGAGAGGGGTAATATATAAAGGATAGTGGTCAGCATTAAATGCACATGCATTCCAAAAACAGTATGCATATTTTTTAAAAAAACACAAAAGGACTACCTGAGTAGGAGCTGAAAACCAGCCCTTTTGTAAATATTGAGTACCATCTTCATTTCCAGCCGACATGTCTCGAGCTGTTTGAGTGAAAACCGAAACTCCATGTTCAGCTACAGCTCAAGTAGGAAAAAATGCAAAACTTACAAATATTGCTGAGGAAAACCTTTTGTTTGGCCTGAATAGCTGCGATTACTCTCACACGCTGCAGAGTTCCTCGTCCTTTTTGTCTTAAGTGCACATCAAGGATGAATGGATTTTAGTGGTGTGAGAATGTAAAAGGTGAAATATTTCATAAAAGCACCAGGTAAAATTGGAAAACTGGATGTAACAACACAGGGTGTGTATCACTGGCCACCGTTTTTGTCGCTTTTTGTCACTTTTGTGCATAGTCGCATCCAGCTACGTGGACACAGTTCTAGCGAGTGTCACTGAGGAGCTGCCTGTTCAGTCCACAGCTCGTCGTCCCTCTGAGATACTGGAGAAGTTAGGGTGGGAATAAACTGGCACTAAGGCTAACACTGAAAATGAATATGTTGATGCTGATGTACTTTCCCGTCCACGTGAGAGTGAGTGTGCGTGTGAATGTCAGTGTAGATTTTGGGGTAGATTTTCGGAGGCAGCGTGGGTCCTCCCTGGCTGAGGAGGAGCTGCTGCTGTGCCAGATACTCCTCATAGTTCATGGAGCTCATGCAGTCTTTCTCCGGGCTCGAAGAGTTGGAGGACGGAGCGGCGCAGCCCGGCCTCTCCCGCTCTCGATACGGCAGTCGATGGGAGCCGTGCAGCATCTGCGCGGCCGCCGGAGGAGCGCTGGGAGGAGGAGGAGGACAGTGCTTTCGGCTCTGGCAGAACCACAGCAGCACCGTGCCGAAGATGAACACTATTCCAGCGGGGATGCCAATGATGACAGGCCAGGGGAGGGAGCTGGAGGATGGAGAGAAAACTGTCGTCATGGGAGGCTTCGTGTCTGCAAAAGAGAGGCCAGAAAGAGAAAAAGATCAAAACAAGCTCTTAAAACCTAACATGTTTGCTTTTACTACATAATAAGTACTTGAGGGTTTTTTTTATTAATCAATAAATCATCCAGTCATTAAAAGAGTAGAAAATACTGAACAATTCTGTAAAAGCTGCACATAACAACAGGGTTGCATGTTTGGGCCAAAGATTCCACAATGTTACATTTATGTTCATACAAAACAGTAAAGAAACAAATCTGCTACTGCAAAGAAATGATCAAACTATTGTAGATCATTCAAACTATTTAATTAATCAACCAATCATTCAGGTCTAAACACTGACTGGTTTCTAACTTATTTTTATTAAGTTTATGGAGGAAAAAACTTAAAAAAAAAACATAAAGACTCATTGAAAATAATTCCATTTAGTCCAAATCATATCAAAAGCTCATGTACAACAGGAGAAGAAAACATCTATTATGCTTGCTGTAGTCTCTATGTGCATTTTTTAAAATAATATTTCCACTTATTTTTAAGAATTGCAAAGTTCACAGAGAAAACAGCTTTGTAAAGATTTTGTAGAGGTATTTTCATGTAGATGTTCCTTAACACATAGCCTTTGTGTATGTTCTGTTGTATAAGCATTACTTATCACAACTCTGATCCTGTTAGAGTTTGTTTTCAAGTTAAAGATGAACAGAGCACGGACATCTGTGTCCAGGTCCTGCTTCTCTGACTTCAGTAAATAAGTAATGAACTAGCAATACCAAGCTGAAACTTTTTTTCCCCACCACATTCTGAAAGTGTCGTTAAAAACAGTGCTTCAATTTCAGAATAAACGTGACAAAGACTAATAAAGGGTTAATTATGACTAATACACATTAAGCCCTGTAGTAAAGTCATTGAGTATTTTATTACGTCTTTTCTAATGTCTTTTAACTTTTAGTCCCTACATTTTATCACGTACTGTACATGAGTAATTTATATTCTTTGCATTTTCAAGGACAGTATGCATTTCTTTTGCCACCTGTGTTTAAAAGTAATACTTATCAACCATTTGCTAATACTAGTTACAACTTTGATTAACATGGAAACTTGACACATTAGTTAAATGTAGTAAAAAGCTAAGTAACTACCCATTCAATATTTCCTCATGAATATAGATGCCTGGAAATATAAAGCAGGATAAAATGGACATACTAACAAGTGAAGTATAGTACTTGAATAAATGTACCACTTTTGAACACTGTATATTTTAGCGTTTCATTTTTAGTCTGATTTCTCTCTCATGTTGCTGTGTTTATGTGCACTCTGTATACAAACTGATATCACAGATCCTCGTCCAAGCTGATCCTTCGTTGCTCTGCAGAATGTTTACAACTCGGCCTTCTGCTGTGTACTACACTGTAAGCAGATGACATTCCTCAGAGCCTCACCTGGCAGCACAGTGAGAAATGCGCTGCGGAAGCTGTAGCCCATGGTGTTGGCGCCTAAGCATATGTACATGCCAGCGTCCTCCTCCTTGGCGCGGGTAATGAGCAGCTTGTTGAGGTACGAGCCATCGGGCCGCGACCACACCTCCCCTGTGGGCAGCACCACAAATCGGTGGTCTCCGACCTCGATGGTGGAGTTGTAGCGGCTTTCCTCGTGAGACTCCACACGTTTGAGCCACTGAATGACCGGTTTAACATCACTCCTCACTTTGCACTGGAACGACGTGGTGCCCCCGTAGTCCACCGTTGTGTTGACTGGGTGAGTGCCCGTCAAAATGGGCTTGGAGTTTGTCCTCTCTGCATGGACACAAAGAGAAACCCTGTCAAGGCGCAAACAGGCATCTTTTGATATGACAGCCCTGCTGCAGATAGAAGAGGTCTTACTTGTCCTTAGCATTATTAGCCTCAGGCTTAGAACTTATAATTGACAGAGAGGGAAGAATACCACATGTAACACAAGAAGTATGTGTGATTAGTTTCCTCTCCGTCTTTGCTCCTGGTTGTACAGCACACATTTCTCATGGGAAGAGGGGGAGCAGGGGGTCTGGCAGACAGCTGGGCTTTAATCAGCTCCAGATTGGGTGGAGGGTCTCTGAGTTGAACTGCCTCTCTCTCTCTTTCTCTCTCTCTCTCTCTCTCTCTGTGCAAACACTAGGGCACAAGCCCTCACTCTGAAGCCCACTTCCTCAATGTGCTTCTCATATACATGATTACACAAGCACATTCATCCATGCAGCCGGGATATGAATAAGACCTGCTGATCGCAATCAGGAGTCAGGACTAGGTAGATCAGAGGGAAGATTTTTTAAAGGTTACAGTTCTTCTACGGTCAAAACCAGATCCGCTATTACCGTGATTACGCTCACACTGTTTTAATGCAGACTATTTTAATTTCCTGCTGCAATGTCCAAACAATCACAGAAATGATTCACACAAGCAGCAGTAATCACTTAAATTTGCTTTACCTCATCCGTTAGCTCTAAAATTTCCAGGTGAACATGTTTGGTATGTGTACAGCTCAGCCTCTCTGTGGGATACTCACGTATGACCTCAACTTTGTATGTGGCGTTGATTTCTCCTGCCCGATTAGAGACTCTGCAGGTGTATCTACCGCTGTGCTCTGGCATCAAGTTCCTCAGACTCAGAGTCCACTTTTTCTGACGTCCCTCGCCAACCTCCTGCTCCGTTAATGGCCGGTCGTCCTTCAGCCATATGATGTCCGGTCGAGGGTTTCCACTGGCCGTACATTTGAGGCGCACAGAGCTGCCCACTGGACGAGCTATCACCCTCTTCCTCATCTTAGTGGGCTGGGTGAAGCGGGGACGTACTGTGGACAGAGAAACATGATGAGACATGAAGAAGTTTGACCTAAGTGTAAAACAATCTAAATGTTTGAGAACATTGGCTTTATTTACTACTTTACTGATAGAGCTCTTACCAAGTTTTTCTGACAAGCCGTCGGTGCCTGGCTCACAGTCGGCACCATCAGCCTCTCCAGGTCCACTCTTATCAGAACCTGAGTCATCTGTTGAGTTCACAGCAAAACAACAGTGAGTGAGCAGTCTGACCCGAACCAAACAGCATGCTGAAAAACTACAGTGACAGAAATGTCATAACAAAGAATTCAGACTAGAATGAAAATGACAGGTTGATTGAATGTGAACATCGGCTACTAAATGGAAAAAGGCGATCAGATTATAATTGTATGTGCATTTTACACTGATCAAGCCAAGCTCTGAAAAAGTAAGGTTTGGACAACAACAATAGACTCAAGTTCTATATTTTTTGAGTATTTGTGTGATTTATACATTGTAACCTATTAACAAAAACAATTCACTCCTCACATGCTTCTAAAAGGTTCAGCATGTGGCTTTAATACCTCTTGTCCCTTCTTTCCCTACAGTGGCCACATGAAAATTTTGTACTTTACTCCTCTATTCTAGACTTTGCAGCTAAGGCAACATTCAGACAGCAGGTCTTAATGCACAATTTGGATTTTTTGGTGAAATCCGATTTTTTTGTGTGCTCGTTCATATT